>JAMQGT020007370.1:0-30297 GCA_024447675.2 Pterophyllum scalare | reverse complement strand
TAAAAATACACGACTCCTGGTGTATTTTAATATTCTAGCATTCCAACTTTTCCTGAAGTAAACAATCTACTTTGTTGTTCCAGCATCGCCGGCCACTCTGGGAGTTGTTTCCTGCTTTAATCTTGGGGATTACCACCATCAGGACTGCACTGAGAGCCAGTAAATACATTGCAAAACTGAAACTGGTTTGTTGCCATTTACACAACTGTGTGTGTGTTTGTGTGTTTGTTCGTTGATGCAGTGCGGTCCAGATTGCCTCCATGGCTGCCACCAGCTTCCTGTTTGGCGGTCATTTAACACTTAAGTGTGGGAATATGGCTTCTCTAGGCAGAATAACACCACCAACAAGCTGTGGCTAAGAGTGTGCAGGCTCACAGTTGCTCCCCAAACCAGTGTGACAACTAACAGACTTTCAGCTCCATCCAAACAGCTCCGACCTTAATGTGACTGACATGTCGAACACGTCACCGTCCTCTCAGCATGTGCAGTGTGCTTTACTCAAACGAGCACATAAGGTGGAACAAAAAGGAAAGAAAGTGATGATCCAGTTTGCAGATATCACTGAATGTGGAATATTTGCCAGATGCTCGATGAATGGTGCTTTATAATCCACTTTCGTGGTTGAATGAGCCCTTTGTGGCAGGTTTTTGTTGTGCGTCACAAAAGTAATATTCAGAAATCTCCTCCTGGCTTCACTTTTTTTACTCAAATACTTCATGTGTCATAAATGATTCACGTGGTAAAGGAAGAAACTCGTGATTCTTTCTGGTGTCAAAAAAACAATGAACACTCGTTTCAAAAATAGTTTAATTAAATACTTTATCTCCTCGCTATCATAAATACAGAAAACAATAACTTATGATGGCTGTTTAGGAGTTGAAATGGAGAGGGGACCATCTGTTCTCAGGGGTCGGCCCCTCTGGGACAGCTGAACTAAATCCCACAGCGCCGGCCGGGAGAATTAATCCTAGAATAAATAATGGGGAGACAGAGCACCTTTGGCTGAGGACTAAACCACGTCCTGACAAATGGATTTTCCTCCCTCAGCTTCCCTTCAGAGTCGAGTCTTCCCATCCTGAGAGCAGCTTTAAAGAGTCTCTTCTGTGGAAAGTCTGCGCCAGGATTTCATTTCCCTTTAAAATGACACCAACGGGAAAACATCAGAGATCATTTTTACTAAATAACTAATTAACTAAATAAAAAGCAGTCAGTCAGAACCTACACATTGCTGCCGGGAACGATCCTCTCTTGGTGTTGCTTCGTCAGGCTGAACTTCTTGAAGAACGTGGGCAGTTTGAGCTTCGATCTAGTGGATCTCGAGGAAACGCTGCAAAGAGAAGAGAGTCCCACGTCAGGGTTTGAGGAGAAATGCTGTAGAGCCGAGGTGCTAATGAGAAGCTCTGTGGACAGATGGACTGCTCAGCACTGATGTGTAAATGACTCGGTATGATAGGAATTTCATACTCCACACAGAAGCTTTATTCTCATCTAAATCATTTTCAGTCCTCAGCTACAACGCTGTCATGTGCTCAAAA
The DNA here is from genome assembly GCA_024447675.2 of Pterophyllum scalare. Classification (NCBI taxonomy): domain Eukaryota; kingdom Metazoa; phylum Chordata; class Actinopteri; order Cichliformes; family Cichlidae; genus Pterophyllum; species Pterophyllum scalare. Next base: position 28,762 of record JAMQGT020007370.1, on the reverse strand, counting down.
TGATAAACCCACCATTCCCCATGTAACGGTTTAGCTTCCATCCTCTCCTGTGCAGCTGTTTGCGTCTCTCCATCCTCCTCTTCCTCTCCTTCCTTTATGTCCTCATCCTCCGGTATCTGGTCCCACAGCTTGCTGTTGACCCACAGAGCTTCTTGAAGGCCCCGGCCTCGGCCTATGCAGGTCACCCTGCGACACAAAGGGCAGCCCACGGTGAGCAGCCCGCTCCTCACCTGTGACATCCTCTCCAGGCACAGGTCGCAGAAGGTGTGCCTGCAGTGGAGCACCCGGGGGATCCTGTCCACCCGGGAGTAGGGCAACAGGCAGACGCTACACTCGCCATCCTCACAGAGAACCATGGTCAAGCCAGACACCGCGTGGACGTCCCCACAAAATCCTAGTTTAATGTGTCTGCAAAGGCTGTAATCTGTAAGCTCAGATGGGACGTCTACCTGGAAGTCTAGTGTTTAGAAGCAATGGTGAAGATGATGGCTCCTGCAGGTCCCAAGCTCCCAAAGTTTTCTCCTTAAAAGATTAAAAACATTTTTATTAGCTATTAGTTAGTGCCTCAAAAGTCACGCGCGAGCAAAAACGTAATCCTCTCAAATGATTTAATTTCACGTGCGCAGGAATGCATTCACGTTCGCTCAGTGAATTTCCGCGCGCGTAGAATTTAGTAGCCACGCGCACAAAGAAGCCAGTGCGCAGGCGTGACTGTCTGCTGTGTAATTTTGGCCGAAGACGTCCCCCCCCATCCTGCTCCAAAACAAACCAGAGAAAATTATAATTCACAATATTTCAGAAACGAAAGCAGCACAAACGGAGCACTAACAAAGCAGACCACGCTGGTTTGTTTTGGAGCAGGATGGGGGAATGGTGACCTTTGGATGACCTAAAAAATAATCTTTAATAACTCTAACTTTAATAAACGAAAAATTTAACCATTCAATCTATTTGCTGGAATTGTTCACGTGGGTGGGGTGTCAGCTTTACGCAGCTATCTTATGCACATTTAAAACAAAAATCTTTAGATAATAAGAACGAGTGCACTTACAGCTCGCCTTTGCGTGTAACTCGTGGATCGTTGAGGTCTGCGCAGCTCAGCCTCTCCGCAGTGAGTGGTGTCAGAAAGCCGGCGCGTCTGCCTCCTGTTAGGAGTGTCTGTTGGGTTTGAGGGGGCGGAACAGAAACGTCTCTCCCTCTTTCTCACGGCCCCAAACCCCACCAGCATAACAGCTGGGGAAGCAGAGCGGCGGAGACGCTCTTTGTTCACTGCTTCACGGAAGGCAGGTGGAGTAACGGGGGTGGGAAGTAGACGGGATTGACGCGGTGGGACGTGGGTGTAGTAAATCAGAAAGGATTAAGCTAATTAGTCGTAACATGAAAATTTTTAAGCACATAATGTTTTAAGCTGCTGGGTTAAATAGTGTTTCTAGAAAAGGAGGGCTCGTCCGGGATTTGAACCCGGGACCTCTCGCACCCAAAGCGAGAATCATACCCCTAGACCAACGAGCCGCCTGCTAAGCTTCAGTTATTGTAGGGTTTTCATATCCTAATATATGTGTCGACCACAACTGTGTGTTCTTGTCTTTATTTATCAGTGCAAGAATAACAATCAGTATACATAATAATAATCATAGCCTGAATATAAGGACTCTATGATGGCAGCACATTCCCGGACAGGGATTGTCGAAAAGGAATAGACGTGAGGGAAAGTACAAAGACGTGGAAAAACTTGAGGGACAAATATGTTTGCCTCCAAAAGAAAAAAAAACTGACCACAGCGAAGAGTGGAGACCCCGGAGAGCAAAAAGTCCGAGCATTTTAAGTGTTTCTGTAGTGACTGGCACCGCATTTAAAACACCAGAACAGATGACAAGGTAATTAACGCATGAAGCACTCTGCTGGTAACGGCGTCGGCCACTTACGTAGGTTACGTCATGGCGCTTCAAAGATCCACTGCTAAAGTGTAAATTACACGGAAAAAAACACTCGAAAAAAAATGGGCTCGTCCGGGATTTGAACCCGGGACCTCTCGCACCCGAAGCGAGAATCATACCCCTAGACCAACGAGCCACGTGTTCATATGATGTCTCACAATATCCTTTAATCATCAAACCAGTCGTGTGGCCGTCCACCTGGCTCCCAGCTTTGACCTAAGTATCATTAACTCATTACATTAGAAAGCGTGAAGTGTAAAGAAAATGCCGAAACAGAAACTTTAAGGGCTCGACGTGCGGGTGAAAACTCTATTTTAATTGTTTTCCACCAGCTGGAAAATAATCAACGTACAGCGTGCTGACATCACAGGCTGGGGTGGAGTTACCGCCTGACCTCAGGAAGCGCGCAGTTCGGTTGCACAGTGATGTAAACAAAGAGAGCCGGACGCGCCGAACCGACCTGTAGCCTAGCGTGTGTTATGTTTGCAGGTAACGTTCATGGTTGTTAGGTTAGTGAACTTACCGCGTAGGAGGTGTCTGCAAGCCAGCGCGTTTTACGTTACTAACAGAACTGTGACGCCACGGACGGCGTCACTTTGAGCCTAATGGAGGCTTCTCTGGGGTCGACGCAGAGTCCCGATCTGAGGTAACTCGGACTTTAAAGAACTTGGACCGTGACTTTTGCAGAGGTTGCATCATTTTCGTTATTTGCCGTTCTTCTTCCAGCTCTGTCCTGTCGTCATGTGAGCCGGAGCTCCAGGAGCTGATGCGACAGATTGACATCATGATCAACGACCAGAAGAGGAAGTGGGAGGCTGAGACCCGCGCCTTGGAGCTCAGGCTGAGGAGCACAGAAGAAGAGCTTTTAACCTCACGGAGCACAATTGAACGGAGGGACCTGGAGGTGAAGTAGAGCCAAGTTTAAATCACACTTTAGTATTTAATGAGACCTTAAACCTTCTCCTATACCCTCAGTGAGAGGTTTGTTCTAAAGGGAACATTAGGCTTTTCTAGTGATGAGAAAATGAAGCTTTTGTGAAGCACTGAACCACTTGAACAATTGTTTCGAAAATAGGTTCATTACGCGAAGCTTCAATTATAGCGCCCTCTCCTGGAAAAATGCAACGTCTTCATCTACACCTGCATGCACACAGCTCACACACCTCAATGATCTGAAGCATCTTTGCATTGTTTGAGGCGCACACATTATTACTGAATATCATGATATCAGGTTCTGTTTACAAATAAAGATGGATGAGCAGAGTGCTGGGAAACATGGCATTACCTGGGTGTGTTTGTGTAACTACCGCTTTTGCGTTAATCTTGATACGACAGCGTCCGTCATCGCGTTGAAAGGACGAGCCAGCAAAGGTCGTCTTTAATTCATAACTCAGCAGGAACTGTTGGCCGTAACTGTGCGAGTATGAACCTGGCTGACTGTCTCACTCTCGCTCCTTCACTCGTAACCAGCGAATCACCTGAACCAGTCAGCTGATTCATTCAGAGAACGAAGCAGTTGCTGCTTCGGACGTCACATGTCACGTGATTTTTTTTCCCGTCCTGAAGCAAGGTTCGAAGCAGTGGTTCTCTGGAGATGGAAGCCCAGGGTACGAAGCACGTTTCGAAGCTTCGGTTTCACACTCTCATCTCTAGGCTTTTTCTCATATAGCCTGTTCCAGAGGGGGGTGTTACTAAACATACCAAACATGCCCAAAGTTTAAAAAAAGAAACAACCAAATCTCATTTTGGTTCTAATCAAACTGCGACATGTGTCCACATCCTCAGCACAAAGCTCAGCTTGTTCTCAGTGAGTGCTGAGCCAGGGTTGCTCCACCTCCTCCATCCTGTTTGTGATCTGAAGGTGTAGCCGGGGTGAGGAGGGTGTCCTCAGAATCACATCCCTGCTTTTTGCAGGTGATGTTCTATTGGCTTCATCAGAGCGTGACCTTCAGCATGCACCGGAGCGGTTCACAGCCAGGATGGGAGTCCGCACCTCCGAGTCTGAGGCCATGATCTTAATTACAAGTTATGGAAAGGGGGAACGTGAGGTAGAGCACATGATTCGATTTGGTCGTGGGATTTGATTTGGGAGATGACCTAACGAGTAATGTTGCAGAGCCTACGGAGGAAACTCCGTAGGCCTTAGAGATCTGGATCGGGTCACTGCTCCGCCCTGTCAAAAGGAGCCACTTGAGGTGGCCTCTAATCAGGATACCTCCTGGGTGCAAGGTTTTCCAGGCATGTCCAACTGGAAGGCGGTCCCAGGGTAAAACCAGTACCTGGTGGAGAGATTTGACCTGAGAATCATGCACAGCTGCTGTGAGGCCAGAAATAAAAATATGGAGCTGGTAATGAGCATAAAAGGTCCTCTTTAACAGATATGATGGCTGCTCACCACAGCTCATCAACCGTGTGCTCATATTTTTTCCAACACCATTCCTGTCCTCACCCACGATTGTAGATCGGAGTGCTCCGACAGCAGCTTGAAGATGTCCAGACTGGTCGGCCAGCGTTAGCCACCAAGTACGAGCAGCAACTGCACAAAGTCCGGGAAGAGGTGAGAAAACCCGCCCGTTACAAACCTTTTCACCTTTCGCTTGAGCAAAAGTTGCTGTTTACACTCTGTTTAGTCTCTGTCTGGACTCACTCTGCAGAATTTAAAATATATCAAGTGCATTGTTTTTACTGCAGCTGGATAAGTTAAAGAGAAGTTACCATAAGCTTCAGCGCAAACAGCTCAAGGAGGCCAACGGAGGAGCAAAAGAGGCAGACCTCCAGAAGGTGAATCCCGACATCACCCCAGTCACACCTTTATTTTCCTTCTGTCTGCTGGTTATGTGAGGTGTAATCACTCCCCTCTCTCTGCAGGAATATCAGCAGCACTCTCTGCAGCACATCCAGAGCCAGCAGCAGCTCACGGCCCTGGAGGCCGAGAATAAGAACCTAAGAGACGAGCTCTCACACATGACAGTAAAAGTGATTCGATGACATTAGCATGGAAACAAAGCAGAGGCTTGTCGCTTGTATTTAACACGCGTTTTCTGTCATTTCCAGTCCCAGTGGGCATCGTACCAAGTGGAGAGGGAGCACAGGGAGTGCTGTTTGGAGGTGCAGCGCCTGCGCTCTCAGCTGGAAAAAGCCCAGAGAGGTCTGCATACACAGGAGCTTGAACTGGAGCGTCTCCGACCACAGCAAAAGAGAGAGCAGGTAAGGAGGAAGGCAGGAACCTAAAGAAGGTGATCAGACTTTGAATAAAACAACACTTACAGCCAGTTTCCTGCCACGTATTAAGCCTGAAGGAAAACATTAAATGAAAACTTCTACTATGAAAAGTTTTTAGTTTAGGAATCGACTCAGTCCGTGTCTGGGAAACTGAGCTGTAACGTTTATTACAGCGCGCCTAAAGCTCTTAATGCTGGTTATGCTGTTAAGGGTTTACAGCACATCAAGCTCCCCCAAAGGTTAAAATATGTTTTAATCAGCTGAGGATCTGCTGATTTGCAGCTGTTTTCTGAGGAACGGGAGGAGCGCCACGCCACGCTGGACTCCCAGGATGCATTTGCGCGGCGAGCCAGTCTGGAGTGCCAAAGACTTCGTAACGAAGCAGCCAGACTCAACCAAGTACTGCAAGCTAAAGATCACGTCATTCGGTGGGTGCATTTTTAAAGATGTAGTTGAGCGACACAAACAGGAGGGGGCGTGCTGTGCCCACTCTGCGGACGGGTCGATGCCCTGTAGCAGCCGGTTTTATTCTGGACGCTTTCCAGCTGACTGGAGGGACTCTGGAGTATCTGCAGCCATAATGAGAGCTGATCAAGTTCTCTGAGCTGCCTCAGTGCTCAGACTGTTTCTTCCTGTTTGTGAAGTGATAAAGACACATCCTGGGTGTCTCATAAATTCTTCTTAATGTGTTTTCTTCATCTTCTGATGTTTTCTGTCGGGGAGCAGTGACTAGGAAACAGCACAGCAGCGGTGTGAGTGTGTGTTTGCTGTTTGCTCTTCTCGTGCAGATCTTTGCAAGACTGTCTGGCAGCTCAGGGCTGCGATGGCGTGGAAGTCCTCAGACAAGATCTGGAGAAGACTGCAGCCAAGCTCCAGGGTACCCAAGCATGTGAGGTGCATCTCAAGGCTGAACTGGCATGTCTCAGAGAGAGGTGATTTTTTTTTTACTGAAAAAGCCCTCGATCAGCAGTTTGAATCAGCACGCGTTTCCTTTCTTCTGACCTTTCGTAGCAAATGATGGCCTGGTTTTCAAGTCATGTGGTCATAACGTGTTCATCGCAGGCTCTCCTCATTCCGACTCCTGCTTCCTGCAGGTAGATCCTGTTGACTAAAGGCCCTCTCTGGGATTTATGGTCCAGCAGAGGTAGCGTGCTCGCAGTCAGGGGACATCCTGTCCACCTGCAGAGAGTCTTTGCTGTCTGATGGAGGCGGTGTTCAATATGTGGTACAGCAGGGCTGCGGAGAGTGCAGCATGACCCACAGAGAGAGAACGGCAAGAGTCCCAAAATCCTCCAGATTCGAGCATTTTCTTGTCTTTATGATGCTTGCTGAAAATCATTTTATGTTTGAGATGTGAAGGTCACCGTTGCCAAAAAGAAGCCGTCCATTTATCACGATGTGATTTATACCGAATCCTGCAGGGCAGTCGTGAGCCATCGGCAGTGGGCTCAGGGGACCGCCTCGAGGGGATCCAGTGCTCAGTGACACTGGACACATTGTTTCCACCTGCACAGATAAATGAACAGTCATCGTGAAAATACTGTGTTTGCTCATTTATCACCTTTCTATGGTCTGCAGCTTAATGTTTTGTGAAGTAATAAAGCATCTTGTTTTACTTTCTAAACCTCAGCGTGTCATGCACCACCCAATACTCCAATAGCTGATGCATCTGGAATCTATTCCCAAAACAAGAAAGAAAATGACCAGTGAGGTCATCGAGTCATTTAGGAAAAGTAAAGCTGCTCCAGGTATTTATGAGAGAGGGTTATTCACCTTTCTCCAGAACGGAGGCGTTTCAGGATTCGGGAGAACGGGGAAAAAAAGCTGCAGCCTGCTAAAATTTTGAATACTAAATATTTATGCAAATTAGGTTGTGTGTAGAAATAAATCAGTGTCTGTCTTTGGCCCTCAGGTGGTCCTTTTACACCGAGCTGTGGAAAGAGGAGTGAATTGTTTCTGATTGTATTTTTGCTTTCATTTGTGCGGACTCAGGCTGCAGATGGTGAGTAAACAGAGAGATGAGAACTTGAAGACGGAGCAAGAACTGAGGAGCCTGAGAGCTGAACGTGACTCTTCTGTCGCTCAAGTGAAAAAGGTCTTTTTGTTGTTGTTCTTGCCGTTTAGCTGATTATCGTCAGCCCTGTATCACCTGAGTCCTGTCCTGTCTACGTTTGATCCACAGCTCAGAGAGGAGCTTGAGAGGGCCAGGCAAACTCACAGAGGCGAAGCTGAAGGGATGAGAAAGGAGGTGTCGAAGCTGACCGGCGAGCTGCACGAGCGCGACCTCACCGTCGCCGCTCTGCGCGGCTCCTCGTCCAGCGTCAAGCAGCAGCTCCGTGACGAGGAGGAGCGATCAGAGAAGAAGGCTGCTGAGCTCAAAGTGAGTTTGTTTGGTTCAGTAAAGCACCAATTCACAGCTACAGTCACCATATGAGGTCAAGATGCTACAGGATGACCAGACGAGCCTCTGTGAGCAGCACTTGGTGATGCTTAAATCATCACATGTGAAGTTTATAAATTATCTGGTCTAATCGACTGGCTGAAATCTGCCAGGAGGTGCATGGTGAAACTTGTTTTGTAGGTCAGTGCTTTTCCACCAGAGAAATATTGGTAAATTGAGATTCATAGTTTGGCAAATAATCTAGAAGTATTGTTAGTTCAGCCGTCTACGAGCCAAGAGGAGGAGGAGCATGAGGCGCTAACCCACAGAGCTCTTGATTCCTGCATTATCTTTACTGGGTTAATGCAGCCTGTTTTATGCTCAATGTGAAATTATGTCGTCTGCTTGGAGTTTCAGTAGAAACGGTCACATTTTTCTAATTCTTTGACAGGTGACTCAGGCGCAGCTGGAGACGGTGCAAGCTGAGAGCCAGCACCTGAAACGTCTGCTGCAGAGTCTGCAGCCTCAGTCACCAAAGGTTTGTCTGCTTTGCCATCAGTCATCACTCACTTCCACACAGGAGTCTTTTCTTTATGCCTCCTCTGTGCTTTTTTCCTGAGTCAGACTCACCTCTCAGTGCTTTTAACTCCCTGAATCACTCCTCTCTCCACAGAGGGGCGACTCCCCGCTTGCTTCCCTGAGGGAGAGTTACGTGTCCTCTCTGAGCAGCCTGGAGCAGGAGAATCGGCAGTTAAGGCAGGCTCTTGCTGAGACGAAAACTCAACGTGAGGCCTCCCGTCAGACCAGTCAGGATACACATGAGCAAGCTGTGCTCAGCCACGCTGCGGCTGACCAACAGCAGCCTGCTTATTACAGGTAGAGAGCATATGAGCAGATACAGACTGCTTCCCACCAACCGTGGGAAACCAAAGGAAGTTTTTATCAAATCCAGAAAAGTTCCTAAACAGTTTTTCATATCAGGTTGAAATAGTTTGCGCTGTTATTTTGTGGCAGGCCGCAGGAGGACACGCAGGTCAGAAAAGCTCAGGCTCCAGAGAACACTACTCGCTATGAAGGAGAGATCCAGGTCCTCTTTAGAGAGCTTCAGACCTTGTCCAAGTCCTCCACAGATCTGCCCTGCAGCCAGTCCCAAGGCAGCAGGCCTCCTTCATCCACCTCTTCATCCTCCAGCAGCAGCACCCCAGCAAGCCTGTCCAGGAGAAAGTCAGTGCCGGTCTTAAGCTCCAGCGGATCTCCAGCTGAGGGACAAAACTCGAGGCCTGGAGACTCTCAGACCACCAGACATACAGGGATTCCTTCTCCCTCTGCAGTGGTGGGCCTCATCACAAATTATGACCTGTAATAACGTTTAGTTTAGTTTTTAATAAGTGGTGAATCCTTCTGTCGTGTTTTTCTTCCCTCTCAGGAGCTTTTGACAGCATCACCGACTGATGCCATGGTCACTCGTTTCCTGGATGAAGAAGACCTAATGTCTGCGGAGCTGCTGCAGAGGCTGGACTGCCACATCGCGGAGATGAACAATAAGAACATCCAGATGGTCTCCAAGTACCTGCAGAGCAGCTCGGAACCCGAGTTTGCCCAGATGCCGGTGCAGGATGGTCAGTGATGCATTCACAGGAGTGCGTTACGTTCTTGTGCTTTATTATATGGTCGAGAGTGACAGCAGATGCGATTGTGCCTCCCTTGATTGAACACTTGAGAAGCTCACAGCTTACCTTAGAAGCTGCACTGTGAAGTCGAATGCTGAAAAGCTTCCTGCTGCAGAAAGACAGCCGGGCTGGTCACCACTCCAGTGTGGACACTAAGAGTAATCCAAGCCACCCAGCAACACATTTCGGACTAACCTCATGTTGTGGGTAGATCATCTCAGACCCTAACCCTTCCCGTGGGGGGGAGGTTTGGTCCATTTTCAGCCTTATGACAGCATGTCTTTGCCCACCGGGGACCCTCGAGAACGTTTTTTATTGGTGCTGAAGGAGTTTGGACTCTTTTTAACTCTCAGTGGTGCCTCAGAGTTTGTTTGATTTGAAATAAGAATGAACGAGAGGATTACAGTATGCACTGACCAAAGCTACAACCAATAGGCAGCAAATAAAAGATGGGTGTAGCTTCCGGGTCTGAAAAGTGAAGCTGGAAAACAGAAGTGCCTTAAACCTGCACTTCTTCCACACACACACACACACACACCACGATGGTTATGTCCTCCTGTGGTTGCCTACATAAGCCAAATGTCCAGGTAGGATGAACTCTGCTCCTAAAGTGCCATCACAAAACTTCCCCAAAATGCTGAGAGGGATGAGAGCCAAACTGGTCCAAAGTGAAGCTGCATATTCCTGTTTGTGGTGTGAAATGCAGCATCACTGTGACCTTTGCATTTCCATCCTGACAAACTCGTGTTGCCCTGAGCCACAGGAGATCCGTCCTCCCCACACGTCTGCCTCACATCATTTACCCTGTGTCCGTGAGGGAGGGAGAGCTCCTCTTCCTCCCGTTCACTGGCCTCACACACACACACACACACACACACACACACACACACACCATGATCACCACCCGTCCTGCAGAGGCCCTCCGGCTCGTCTATCGCAGGAATGCGTGGACTGTGCCAGTGTTGTCATGGACCACCTTCCCCTGCAGCGTGCTCGGTCCTCATCGTTAGGAAGCTGATGGAATGTTAATTTCTACCATGTGCACCGAGGGGAGGGGGCGGGGGGCATTTCACTGTTCTCCTGGTGAAGGACACTCCGATCGAATGGAAATAAAGTGGGAAACAAATCCCAAGAAGTATGTGTTTTTCATTTTTGCCTTCATAATGTTACAATAACAAAGAGAAGTGGTGTTTAGCCGAGGGCTCCGACTTCTCACTCTGGTATTTGTGAGCCTGCTTTACGAGCTCTTAAACCTCCAACAAACAACGCTCAGGAATTTGGCCAGGCAGGCATTCATCTGGCTCTCCCGGAGGGAGGTGAAAAGGTTTTTATATGTGCTGAGATTCCTTGAAGGGGCCTAAGTAAAAGGGACGGGAGGGAGAGCGTGGACTGATTTACTTGTGTAATAATTCACAGGAAAAAATGCCAGTTAACGAACTGAAGTCTCTTCGCCCTCTCGGGGTAAATCCTGGCAGTGGGACGCAAAGGGATGACACCCACATCCATCCCAGCCGTGGTTCCCACATAGTGGGTGCTGTGAGGCAGGTCCCTGAGAAATCACTGCAAAAGCAGCCTTCAGAGTGAGTGTGGCAACCAGCAAGTAAAGGAGACACTTGGAAGCCAAACGTCCCTTCTGATGGAGACTTTGATGGAAAAGCAGTATTTGACAAAAGGATGTCTTCAAACTGTAAGTTAGTGCAAAGCAAAAAAACGTGGATGTCAGTCTCACAGCTCTGCACTGACTGGTTGGAGAAGATAAATCTCTGCCTCAGGTGAAGGCTAAATCTAAATCTGACCCGGCTCAGAAGCCGTGACCAAAGAGATGCGGCCAGTAATTACGCCCTTATTCAACAAAATCATTAAATATGAAACGATGACACAGTTTCATTCTGATTCCCTTCATTTAATGTTTTTGCTAAACAGCAGGCTAACCAGCCCGTCTCTGATTGGTCCGCTGCTTCAACAGGTTCCTCGAAGGAAGCGAGCAAAGAGAGGCATTACCAGAATAAAACAGGAAGTGAAAGAGCCAGGGAAGACAAAGAAGCACACACAGACAAGAAGCAAGGAAACAGCAGAGACGGGATCAGATCAGTCGGAAGAGCGGCTGGAACTCCAAATCCTGGTGGAAAACCAACACTGTGACAAATCCAGGATCCTGTTTCACCAGCACACTGAAAAGGTCGGGAGCAGAGCAGGTGTAATGAAGTCAGATTCACTGCAAAGCCCTCCACGGGTTTAATTTTAACATCATTTTCCTACTTCAAGCTGGGAGACAAACTTCTTCCTTCAACATTCATGATGCAGCTTTAATTTTCTCCTGATTTTGAATCTTGCTTTCTGTTTGTTGTGGCAGAGCTCACTGAGTTCAGCAGTGATGCAGTCTTAAAGCATTATATTAAAGCATTTTAATCCCACTGGACTTGTTTTTATTAAGACAGCTTTTCAAAATAAAAGTGTCCAGATGGATTTGAGGATGCCGCCGCTCTGCAGAGGGGCCGCTGCTCGGAGGAGTGCAGTTGAAGCTGCGCCTTTGGTTGTGGTTTGCTTTCACCTTCGAGCGACCAGGCTGTTATTGTTTCCCTCACTCTGTTTCCTCTGATATTCTCATGCCTCTATGCTTTTCAGTCACACTGAATGATTTAGACAATCCTTGTTAGTTACTCACAAATTTAATTTACTAGAAAAAAAGACCTGTTTGACTGTACTCTGGGATCTTATAGGTTTGTTTTGGAGGGCCTTTATTATGACGGGGTGGTGCAGGGGGGACAGGAAGACTGGGAGGAAGACCAGGAGGGGGACAAGGCTGGATTCAAACACCAGCCTTACAGCAGACGGGTGACCTGCCCCCCCCCCCGCCTCTCTGCTGCTGTCATTTTAATACCAAACACAGATGAACTGGTGACTCCATGAGAAGTGACGGTGACATCACTGTGGTGGTTTCTCATCCTTTGGTACTTATGTGCTTCTGTTTCACACTAAATCTGAAGAAACATCCGGTGTGGTGATGTGGAATATTTAATTACATTATTATACAGTATATTTACCATTTTATGTGCCAGTTTCATCGTCTTCTCTTTTTCTTATCCTCGGCTTGTCCAAAGTTCCTCTTTCCAGGTTCCTCCTGAAGCATTCCCGGGCCAGAGGGCATATATAATCTCTCTAGAGGGTTCTGGGTCTACTCTAGGGTCTCCTCCAAGTAATTACCAAAAGTTATAATTCATTTTCCCTGACGCACCAAAGGGCCACTTCCTGTACACAAATAAATGGATAAATAATAACATGAAAAGTTGTAGGAGAGGTAGATTAAAATATTCATAGCTGGTAACATTTTTCTGATTAAAAACTCAAGCACCTGAAGGTTAATCATTTATTAAATTATGGAGAAACTGAAATAAGCGGGCTCACTTTCATGCTTTACTGCAGAGAAGCAGCAGAGGGCGCCGTTACAGGCCCTGCCGCCTCAGCAGTGAAGCCACCGCATTTAATCCTCTCCTGTTATCTGGTAATATGCTGAAATTCAGACTCGTGTGTGGGGTCACAAGAGGGTCTAACACCTCATCAAACGCCCTGCCAAACACTACGCATCAAATGCACAAGTAAATGTAGTGAATGCTGTGCGGGAATATTGGCTCCCGGTTATCACCTGATCTTGATGGACTGAGATATCTGAGGTATTTGTTTGTGGAATTTCTCCTATCTGTAAGATCTTGTCACGGGAATAAAGAATGAAGCTTGATTGTTTGTGTAGAGGCTGGCTTATCTGTGGACGGCTCAGAGGCAGTGCAGGTTGGCGGGGATTTCTCAGAGCAGACCGGGCTGCCAGCAGATTTTGAGATTTCTCAGTATTAAGTGGTTACAAGCGTTTCACTGTTTGAACTTATCAGGGGTCACAGGTTGCTTTAGAAATGTTGCAAAAGGGCCCCAAAAAACTGCAAATGTTGGTTTGGTGTGATTCATACATTGTCATACCTTGATGGATGTCATATTTAACATATATTTTTATGACTTGCTGGACGTCCTTCACGAGATAATGACTTTTCCCAGAATTGTTGCTGCCTGCATGCACTCTTTGTTGCACATTCCTCTGTGAACATGCCAGACGTGCCTCGCGTGTGTCCCACCTCTACTTCCAGCCATGTCACTCATATGACGGGAACGTCCCATTGTTCTCAGGTGTGTGTGTGTCTGTGTGTGTGTGTGCGTGCGTGCACTGGTGGAGGATGGGGGTCGCTGCTGGACTCGTGTCGTGCGGTGAGACGGCGGCGGACATTTGCTGTAGAGACAGAGAGGCGACGAGGAAACTCATTCCTCAAACACACAATGAGCACGTTAACAAGTGTCCCGGTTACAGTGTGTGTTTGTGCTGTAGTGTGTACACAGAGGTGGAAGAACAGGTAAAAAAGAAGCCTTGTTTAATGGAGCCATGCAAAATTCTGCCTACATACTGAATATTCTTCAGAGGTTTGGGTTTCAGTTTTGTGCCTTTTAGCTCACATTGTTTTTCTATCATTTCTGAGCCCCTCAGCTACAGGAGAGGTCCACGTGAAGTTTTCAGGGCTAAAAATAAGCTCTGTTTAAAAACACCTATGTGTCCCAGTCTAAAGAGAGATCGTGGGATAATCACAGCTTCGATACGCTGCACCAGTTTAATCTCTGATGTAGAGGAACAGAAACACGCTGGTATCCTGGGTGTTTGATCTGTTTCCTGATAATTCACAGCAAACCTTCCAATGGGCTACCTCACACATTCAGTTGCTCAGTTCCACGTTGCAACCAGTGATTCTCACAGCCATGAGTTACGTTCACGAGTGTCAGAATATGGATATGTTAGAAAAGTGCTTTTAGACTGAGTCACGGCTAGAAGATGATCCTAGTATCAACATGTCGACAGAAAAGGAGACTTCGTACGCGTATCCCACACGGTGAAATTTTACCTAAATGCACTCAGTGAGGTTTTCTCTGCTGAATCATCAGAAAACACCACGATCCATGCTAATATTATCGTGTCTCTGTGACAGTATCTGCTAATATATTTGTGGTTGTTTACTCAAATCTTGTGGTCAACAACTGAGTACAGTGTATTTAATTACATTTTTAATAAGTCGTTAGAGGCACAGCATGATCCTGATTTCTAAATACAGTTATGACAAAGCTCAAAAATGATGAATTGTGGTGAAAATTTTTGAAAAATCCCGTGCACTTTGCTTATAGACCACATTAGAGGATGCATGTATTTTTGCCTGCATCAGTGAATGAAGAAAAGATTCACATATAAATATATTAAAAACAGGAGTGAATGCAGGGTTTAAATACATTGTGCATCAGACTGGCAGAGTACACAGGCTTATTTGACATCAGTCTGTCATGTCTACTAAAATTAATGGGCTTTAACTCTGTTTCACTGCAGTATAATGGCTCCATAGTGTAATAGTTTACACCAGTGGTTCCCAAAGTGTGGGCTGCGGCCCACTATAGGGTACTGAAGGGCCGCAGTAATAACAGAAATTCAATTTGAAATTACTCACAAGTATGCAGTTACACGTTTATATAAATGTATTTATTTATTTACATTTGCCTCACGACGCTTTGTATTGTAACACTACAATAATACAGAGAAAAGCCAACAATCAGATGACCCCCTATGAGCACTGCAACTGTAGAAGAGCTCCCTTTTAACAGGAAGAAACCTCCAGTAGAACCAGGCTCAGGGAGGGGCAGCAATCTGCTGGACCTGGGAGACACAAACCTCTTTGGGGTCAGGAAGTGACCCCACTGTAGCAACCCTGCTGCAGTGACTGTGCTGACCCTGCTGCAGTGACTGTAGTGACCCTGCTGCAGTGACTGTACTGACCCTGCTGCAGTGACTGTAGTGACCCTGCTGCAGTGACTGTAGTGACCCTGCTGCAGTGACTATGCTGACCCTGCTGCAGTGACTGTAGTGACCCCGCTGCAGTGATTGTACTGACCCTGCTGCAGTGACTGTAGTGACCCTGCTGCAGTGACTGTGCTGACCCTGCGGCAGTGACTGTAGTGACCCTGCTGCAGTGACTGTAGCCTGACCCTGGCTGCAGTGACTGTAGTGACCCTGCTGCAGTGACTGTAGTGACCCTGCTGCAGTGACTGTACTGACCCTGCTACAGTGACTTTAGTGACCCTGCTGCAGTGACTGTACTGACCCTGCTGCAGTGACTGTAGTGACCCTGCTGCAGTGACTGTACTGACCCTGCTGCAGTGACTGTAGTGACCCTGCTGCAGTGACTGTACTGACCCGGCTGCAGTGACTGTAGTGACCCTGCTGCAGTGACTGTACTGACCCGGCTGCAGTGACTGTAGTGACCCTGCTGCAGTGACTGTACTGACCCGGCTGCAGTGACTGTAGTGACCCTGCTGCAGTGACTGTACTGACCCTGCTGCAGTGACTGTAGTGACCCTGCTGCAGTGACTGTAGTGACCCTGCTGCAGTGACTGTACTGACCCGGCTGCAGTGACCCAGCTGTGAATCAGGAAGCAGTCAAAAGTAGTTTTAATAAATTCCTCAGTATGTGGCTCTTCTCTTAGCCAGTCTGGCACTCTCCTGGGAAGACAGAGGCCCACCCCTGTCATATACAGTATAATATAACAACATGAAAAATCAGACCTTTAGTGCTTTGTCTGCTGATATCTTAGAGCATCTCCTGAGAATCAGAACACTTGTTAGACTCTCAGTAAGATCCAAACACTTTGTACCTTTTCCAAGGTGGCATGAAGTAAGTGTGTGTGTGTGTGTGTGTGTGTGTGTGTGTGTGTGTGTGTGTGTGTGTGTGTGTGTGCTGTGTGTGTGTGTGTGTGTACAGGATCCCTGAAGCAAAATGAATGGAAATCCTTGGAATAATAGAGCAGGTAGTTTTTTGTTGTTTTTTATATTCAGCGCAGTGAGAACAGGAATTCTTTGGTACTGTTTCTGCACAAACTCCCTTTGATGTTCTCTTATGTAAAAGCTATTTAGAACATTCTTGTTCACTGATGGCTAATGAGGGCATTCGTTTGGATCGCCTCCTGCAATTAGTTTGCTGATCTCCCCCCTGCAAACACCCCCGGGCTAGCCTCATTCTTTCTGTGCGTCTTATGCAATGACATGCACAGGTCTGAGTGTGATCTGGGTTCAGAACTTGCTCCCTCTGGATTTAGGTGCAGGCAATGATGTATAAAACCCTTTTGACACTTTTATGATGACTTTTGAATGATTGTTTTTTTGTATATTGTTGCAACTTAAATCACATAAATCATAAAAGCACACCTGGTTTTCACATCCTGAATGAAAAGATTGTTTGAGATTAAACGCCAGGTGCCAGTCAGTCTGTGATGGCGCTGATTTTCTTGATATGGTGAGGCCTGAAAAATAAAATACAGGAAAAAAGGGCAGTGAAAAAAAAAACAATACTCAGCAACTGATTATAATCTATGCCCCACAAGCATCCTGGGATAGGCTGATGAACTGGCAAGGGGAAGAGCCAGTTTACATTCTTCCAGCTGCAGTGGCATAAACATCTGTACGTGTTTTGATTTGTACGTCTCGCTGAGAGAAGCGCCTGAACAGGTGACGTCCTTCCTCGTTTAAAAAAAGCCCTCTCGTCTTTCCGTAAACCGGAGCAACCTGCTTTATAAAAATGATTTAAGCAGTTTTACTGTCAGTTGGCCTTTACAGAGACGGACTGCGGTTAATGCTGCTTCGCTCGCTGTCCGCAGGCCGTATCAAACATGGACGCAGCTGCTGTGATTCCACATGTTTTAAAAACCTCAAGATGACCGTTTCCTCCATCGACTCTTAGGTTGCAAAAACATAAATACACAGATGCCATGAGGTGGGGGTGTCTGAGTGGGAAATCACATGCTCATTGGCTAGTGACTTATGATTGACAGCTCATTATTTAAAGAGTATGTGATTTCATATTCTCTAAATCCTCCATTTTAAAAAAATGGTGTCACCAAAATAACAAAATAGATTGTTGTTTAGCACGACCCCAAATGGAAAGTGTTCACAGAGGTCAGAAAGGCGTCCTTTTGCAGCCACAGCTATCGCCACCTGGTGGCCTTCAGATAGACTGCAGGTTGAAGACAGTTCTGCATGGATCTAATTTTTCGGATCCAGGCGTTACGTCCCGGTTGTATAGCGTCTCTGTTGCTGTCTGATCTGTGATTGCAGCTCCTCCCGTGGCCACTCGAGGCAGGTTCCAGCAGTGATTCAGTTCCCACAGAATGGAGAGCGAAAATGTCCAAAATTTACAACAAATAAACATGTTTACAGCCTGATACAGAAAACAGTGGTGGGTTCTGTGGCTAATTTCCCCCTGATCAAACACTCTGAACAGGGTGATTTTTTATCCATCTGGATACAGTTGCTGCTCTGACAGACATCCCAAGACGGAGAGCTGTAGCTGCTAATTCGAGTCACTGAATCCAACCTTTCCACTCGGTGCATTTTTGAGCATTTTTGATTGAATTGGTATCTGACAAAAAATATGACTTGTCCAGTCTCATCTCAGTAACTTCTGGGTTCACAAAGCTTACATGGCAAGTTTCACAGTGGCAAAACAGCAAACGGTGACACTTCAAAATGAGTCCAGAGCCAGAGGATGATGTCATGCTGGCATCATCCATCTTTTATTTTCAGTCTATGGAGAAGCAATGCAGAAAATATGGTGGACATTAATGTTTTTTTCAAGGAGGACTGGAGTCTTCACGGCACTCAGTCTTATGTGATTGAGTTGGGGAGGGACACAGAGAGAAAGCACTTGTTTCACTGGTCTCTCGTACTATCAGGAATATGCCTGTTTTCATATCAACCAAACATGCTGGAAAGAAATCAGATAGTGCAGCAGATTGTGTAAAAATGTGTATACATTTGGTTCTCAAGAGGGATGACTTTTCATGGTCCATTACTTTCAGGCAGCTGTTGTCACTTGACGAAGAGGTGGGGGCAGATAACAGCAGTGTTATCAGAGATGAATCTCTCTGCTCCAACAACACCTTTTCTCCCAGTTTCTCCAGAAATATGTAGAAGGCTGAAATATCCAACCCAGCACCACTCAGTACATCTCTTGTTCACTTCTCTCTTCCACTAGATTTACAGTTTTCGGCCTTCGCTGGAATCTTAAAAAGCCAGTGGACTTAACGTGCAGACCTTACTGACCCTCATCAGTTTCCCCTTCTTTCATGCCTGGGCCAACCCTGATGCCTCCGTGTGCTTACGTCTTTAATCACGCGGAGGCCATAAAGTTGTCTGTGTTGAAGGAGCTCACACAAAAGTTCGTCATCACCTGTGGTGATCAGTCTGCGGGCGGCCGGGTCATTAATCAGCCGACGTTTTACTTTGAATCAGATGTGCCGGAGTTTGGAGCTGCAGCTTCAAATCTGTATGGCATGTTGGGAAGAAGTGACACAGCTTTAAAAAATGCAAACACAGGCCAAGAATGAGCGGCATCTGTTTGTTACACAAACACGATCTGTGAGTGTTTAATGTCAGTCGCTGTTGTATTCATTTGCTTCCTCGTTGGCTGTTCAGGGTGACATGGGAAGGGTTTCTGGATCAAACAGGTAAAAATTTCAAGTGCAAATGTTTGCTTAATGTGGCAGAAGGTAAATAAGAGTTTTTATCTGTAGACTGGGCTACAGAGCTGTCAGGAAGTTGAACTGCATTAAATGTATATTAATAATTTACAGTTAAGTCTGTAAGTATTTGTGATTCTGCCTCCTCACACCACCACAGTAGATTTTAAAGAAAGCTCACAAGGATTGGTATCAGAGGCATTTGAATTGTTTTGTTCCTCAGGGCTCTATCTCTGTCCCACTTTTATTTTCAGTATACAGTTGGATCCATAAAGATTTGGACTGATACAATCTTAATTTTGCCTGTATGCCTATTCCCTGTATGCCACCACAGGCGATTTTAAATCAAGCAGTCAGGATGTGATTGAAATGCTGGCTTTCCGCTGCAATTTAAGGGGTTTAACGAGGAATTACAGCTGTTTTTGTTCACAGTTCCCCATTTTCAGGCTTAAAAAGAGTTGACCGAGTAAGTGACAATTCATGGCCTGTTTTATTGTTAATCTATGAGAAATTAAGCACATAATGTCTGGAGTTGATTGCCAGTGTCGAACTTGCATTTGGTAGCTTCTCACTGCAACTATGAACATGAGCTTTAAAGAGACGTCAGTGCAAGTGAGCTTGGTGTTTCTCTCCTTGCATGTGTGCTCTTTTGCTCCCCATTTGCTAAATTAAATTCTAATGGGAGCGGTCTGAATGCTTCCTCTTTATCTTTGCCCCTCTGCAGTCTCAGCCTGAGAATGCACGTAGTAATCACCTGTCAATGCATTATCAGTGGGCTGCAGGTCTCCTCCCACGCTCTTAACATGCTCTCCCCCAAGCTACACATTACTCAGATGAGGGTGATTTTGTATGCAAATGGCTTTGCTTCCTGTTCTCTATCTGCTGGGGCAAAGGGTGGGATTTCCTCATTCCTGAAGTCTGACCCTTCTGTCTCACGTTTCTCTTTAACTCCATCTGCAGATGGAGGTTATCACAGCAAACCTGTGGCCTCTTTACATTTGTTTACTTCAGACGTGTATTTGCCAAAACTCCGTGCTGACGTAGTGCCCTTTAAGAGCATGAACAGGATATGTCTCTTATTATAGAAATCCACATGTACATGCCTTTGAAGAGACCAAAAGGGGAAATCTGCTACAAATGGCAGTTAAGGACTAATCCCTTTCATCTGAGTGCTGCAGATTTGACTCTAGCATCACTGTCATCGCTGAGCATCTGGAAGATAAACCATCTACAGCAATTTTTAGGGTTTTTTTGTGCTGTTAGATGTCATAATCTGAAGCCAAAATCTGTTGTTTGCTCAGCACAGTTAGCATCAGTATCATGGGGCTCTATCATAGTTTGAATAAACTGCACTAGTTTAATGTCTGTGGTGTAGAAATAAGCATTGATGCCCTGGATGTTTGACCTGTTTCTGATAATTCACAGAAGAAAACTTCACAAAATGCATTCTGGGTAAACTTTGAAGACTCAGATCAGCATGTGGGAGAGGCAGCTGCTCTCAACAGGTTGAAGCAGGTGAAAATGCTCCTTTTTGACTCCATTTGATATCAGGCTAATCTTCTAGCTGCCATTGCTTCTGTGTAAAAAGTATTTAAATAGAAATTAAAAATAATTTTCTAGTAGTCATATTTTAACACTCGTAAAAGTAGCTCATGGCTGTGAAACGGAGAGACGGTTCACATTTTCTAGAAAAACTGATGGACTGTGGATGTGAAACTGACTTGGCTTCAGTTTTTAAGAGCTTAAACTTGTTTCCTGTTCTCATAACGTTATGAGTTCTCAAAAATGCTGAAAATAAGTTTGAGCCCACCCCGATGCACTCTGAAGCTCTGTAACTCTGTAGCTGTAACTCTGTAACTCTGTAGCTCTGTAAGTGTAACTCTGAAGCTCTGTAACACTGTAGCTGTAACACTGTAGCTCTATAGCTCTGTAGCTGTAACTCTGTGATGCTGTAGCGCTGAAGCTCTGTAACTCATAATCTCTGTAACTCTGTAGCTGTGTAACACTGTAGCTCTGAAGCTCTGAAGCTCTGTAACTCTGTAGCTCTGTAACTCTGTAGCTGTAACTCTGTAACTCTGTAGCTCTGTAGTGTAACTCTGAACTCTGTAACTCTGTAGCTGTAACTCTGTAACTCTGTAGCTCTGTAAGTGTAACTCTGAAGCTCTGTAACTCTGTAGCTGTAACTCTGTAACTCTGTATCTCTGTAAGTGTAACTCTGCAACTGTAGCTGTAACTCTGTAACTCTGTAGCTCTGTAAGTGTAACTCTGAAGCTCTGTAACACTGTAGCTCTGTGTAACTCTGTAACTCTGTAGCTCTGTAAGTGTAACTCATGAAGCTCTGTAACACTGTAGCTCTGTAACTCTGTAGCTGTAACTCTGTAGCTCTGTAACACTGTAATCTCTGTAACTCTGTAGCTGTAACTCTGTAACTCTGTAGCTCTGTAAGTGTAACTCATAATCTCTGTAACACTGTAGCTGTAACACTGTAGCTCTATAGCTCTGTAGCTGTAACTCTGTGATGCTGTAGCGCTGAAGCTCTGTAACTCATAATCTCTGTAACTCTGTAGCTGTGTAACACTGTAGCTCTGAAGCTCTGTAACTTGTAAGCTCTGTAATGCTGTAACTCTGACAGATTTGCACAACCTCATTAAATATACTTAAGTGATTGCAGGGTTTGTATTTATTTTAGTTTATGAAATAAACATAAACCCTGAAGCATAAATAGATGTGTCAGATTTAACCACACAGACTAATATTCATCTGTAGACCTAGCATCTATAAAAGAAAATATGAAGGATAAAGCAGAGATTTAACAGTATAACTTACAAAACATTAAAGACCACTTAAAAAGCTCAGAAGCACAAACACTTTGCATATATTCAAAATGTTACAGAGCATGTCAGAAATATAGTCATATTTGTCATATTTGTACTTTATTTCATTTTATTAGTATAACAATGGAACGATAAACTATAAATACAGCTGGTACATGGATGAGGTTTAGGATATCAATGCTCCAGCCCAGAAACACTTTCTCCAGACACTATGAGGGGAAAATGGCAGAAATCGGCCCTCAAAATCCAGAGAAACATCCGTAATTTTAGAAAGGAATGTCACATTCCTTTGCAGTTGACTGAGCCCAGTCTTCCAGAGTGCCTCCAATCAGGAAGTGCTGCACAATGGAAGCAAACTGCCAGAAACACAAAGTCAGACATTTGGGACAGAGGTGGGGGCAGACAGAGGAAACTGTGTCAGCCCTCATACAATAACCTTTGCTGCCACACATGGATTCAATAATAAATACATCCAAACATGAGCCAAAGTCAGATCCTCTGGGAGGAACGTTGATTAAGAAGAAACTCAGCAAAGTGCTGAGTTAGTTTGCTTTGGTTAAATATCCAAAATAAACCAAGATTTCCCACCTTTGATACAGACAATGACAAACAATACGGGAAAACACTGGTCTCAGTTCTGTGCTGTCACAGTTTTACACATGAATAATTATTAGAATATATTTTATTTTCTGCTTAGCAGATTTTAATATATGTGCTCAGATTTAATGACCTCAATAAGCTGCAGTAATGGGAATGATATCTAACATACGCAGTACACCAATGACTTCATTTTTGGTTATTCATTTTTTCTGATGCATTTCTGTCTTTGAATATTTCAGCCTTACAATGCTCTAAATGTCTGTCCTGCTGAAGCATACTATTAAAAACATGAACTATATGCATGATTTAAAATCTTAAATGTTTAATATGTGACCTGAAAGACTGCCTTTATGTTGGAAATAACCTTTGTTAATGAAATAAGCTGTTTGTGCTCCAAAGGACCGGAATAGGAAAAAATAGCACACTGAGCTGCTTTTGGTTTCCAGTAAAAAGGAAACGAGGGGAGCGGCGTTAGTCCCGATGCACGAAGACAGCATCCAAAAGATGCTCGCTGTGTGCTCAGCACTTCCTCTCTGATGCATTTCAAGTGTTTGGTCACTAAATGAGTCAGAAATGCTGCAACAACTAAAACCAAACGCTGTGAAAAGAAACATGAAACACGGAAAGTGTTTGATTCTCTGGTGCTGGAAGCAAACCAAAGGTTAAGACCCTGACCATAGAGGAAGCAACAACCTGCCGGCTCAGTGCTTCCACCTCACACGTAAACTAATCTGTGAATTTGCCGTTAGAGGAGCAGGTTTTAATCATAAGACAGTGAGAATACAGAACTTTAATGTCAGAGTCCTGCACCATCGCCACGAAGGAAACGGCTCAAAACGTGCTTAAAAAACAAAAGATGACATAAATAACTTCCAGGAACGTGTGTCTGATCTGCAGCCTCGTGTCCAGGTGAAATGTGTACTATTTAAGATATAGTGCTGCATAAATAGTTCAACACTGTGCAAGATTTAATGAAAATATATTTAAATGTACTCATTATGTAGAATAGCACTTTTCAGAACCACATCGGCTACGTTGTTGGATCGTTGCAGCTTTTCAGGATTTTACTGTCATTTTTCTGCCTTAGCTGACCTATAATCATGCAAATTATCAACAAAATAAGTAAATAAATCAAAAATTAAATGGCACAGAGTGCAAAGTACAATATTCATATTCATAATACAGCAGAGTAGTAAAATGTAACCCAAGGCTGAGTAAACGACTAAGTTAGATTGGTATTGTATCGGTGGTGTTGGCCACTGTGAGGTTTACAGTAGTTTCCCCTCATTTTAAAAAAATCAGCTGATTTCTCTCTGAGGAGTTATCAGTAAGTTTGTTTTAAAACTCTGATCAGGTTTTAACAGCAAAACCAGCTGCAACAAACTTTTCTGTTAAAGTGATTAAAAGCTCCCCTACATCATCTGCATGCTAAATATAACCCTTCTTCATAAAGGATGTCAAATAAATGACAAAAGAAATTCACACAACATGAGGAATAATATACTAATAATGTGTTTATTACCTCTCAGACATGCAGAGATTTTCTTTAGGTTTTTGTTTTGTTTGTGGTTTGTTGAGGGGGTCGTGATCGTAGTGATGAAGCATCTTCTTCATGGCTTTACAAAGGGTAGCTCAGTGTTTATCTCTTCCAGCATCAGAGGTATTTGGCGGCCACCTGCTCTCCGTCTGACACACGGCCATTTCCAGGCTCCCAGCACCGAGCATCCGTCTCTGCCGCCTGACAGATGGTTCAGACTCACCATGGCCTTAGGAGACGTCTTTATCTGGCCTGGAAGCCGCAGCTTTTCCCAGCCATCTGCTCCCAAAGGGTCTGCTCGAATGGGGAGGGGGCAGGCGAGCTTGTATATGTGCAAACACATACAACAGCAACGCTGGCATGATGGCAGCTTTTTGGATCCACGCATGTTCAAGAGCTTGGATCAGACAAAGAGACAGTAACAGGTTGACTTTTTCTTCCTGCTCCAAGTGCAGCAGCACGCTTATCTTCGTATGTTGGAGCGGCCGTGTGTGCGTGCAGCCTGCTCTCTGTTTTGTATACACTGCATTCTTGTTGCTGGGGTCCATATGGTGGGGGCTGACAGGTGCTTCTGCCTCTGCGCTGCAGGGCAGGAGGTACTCTGAGCAGCACTTTGTTTCCACAGAACATCTGCTTCTCGGCCTGGAGCCCTGTGACACCCAGCTCAGCTGCAGTGTGGTTTTCAAAAGTCAGTCATTCATTGAGATGTTTGCAAAAATCACCTTCTATTTTGATGGCAGATCAGCAGCAGCAACAGAGGGCGAAATAATGATTTGATCACCTGCTTGCTGAATTTGTACGTTTCAGATTCAGATTCACATTCAACTTTATTGTCATTGCACACGTCCCAAGTACAGGCAACGAAATGCAGTTTGCATCCATCCAGAAGTGCTTTAGCAAAACTGTAAGTATAAATATAATGTGGTTGTACATGGTATATGACATTGTAGTGAATGACTACAAGCATATAGAAGCTATAACTGTGGTGAATGTACAGGCTGTGAATAGGATTATACATGTGTTACATATGTTACAGATTAAATATGTAGTATTTAATAATATCTAGTATGACAGTTGAGTATTCAGTTATGGATGGCTGTGAGTGGTTGTATGTGTGTGTGTGTGTGTGTGTGTGTGTGTGTGTGTGTGTGTGTGTGTGTGTGTGTGTGTGTGTGTGTGTGTGCGCGCGCGCGCGTACGTGTGCATGTGTGTGTTCAGTCCATGATTATTGATGTGGTTCAGATATCAGGAGGCAGAGTTCAGGAGTGTGACAGCTGTGGGGAAGAAGCTGTTCCAGTACCTGGTGGTCCTAGTCCGGGGGCTCCTATAGCGCCTCCCAGAGGGCAGGAGGGTGAAGAGTCCGTGTGCTGGGCGACTGGAGTCTTTGATGATTTTCCCAGCCCTTTTCAGACACCGCTTCCTGTAGATGTCCTCTATGGCAGGAAGTGGTGCTCCGGTGATGCACTGGGCGGCTTTCACCACCCTATGCAATTCCTTCCGGTCCGAGGCAGAGCAGTTCCCGTACCAGACTGTGATACAGTTGGTGAGGATGCTCTCGATGGTGCAGCAGTAGAAGCTCACCAGGATGTCTGGGGACAGGTGGTTCTTCCTCAGAGTCCTCAGGAAGAAGAGGCACTGGTGAGTCTTCTTGACCAGCTTGGAACAGCTGGTCGTCCAGGTAAGATGCTCGGAGATGTGGACTCCCAGGAACTTGAAGTTGTTCACACGCTCTACCACCATGCCCTTGATGTAGATGGGTGGATGTGGGTCAGTATTCCTCCTGAAGTCCACAATGAGCTCCTTGGACTTCTCTGTGTTGAACAGCAGGTTGTTGGTGTCACACCACTCAGCCGGACGATCCACCTCCTCCCTGTAGGCAGCTTCATTGCTGTCTTTGATCAGGCTGAGCACCGTGGTGTCATCTCTAAACTTAATGATGGTGTTGGAAACATCGTCAGGTCTGGAGTCATGGGTGAAGAGGGAGCAGAGGAAGGGACTCATTACACAGCCCTGTGGTACACCGGTGTTTATGGTGATGGTGGAGTCCAGTAACCAGTTGCACATGAGGGGACTGATACCTAGGTCTGTGGGTTTTGTAATGAGTTTTGAGGGGATGACTGTGTTTAATGCTGAGCTGAAGTCTATAAACAACATTCTAGTGGAGGTGTATTTATTGTCCAGGTGTGAGAGGACAGTGTGCAGCGCTATGGAGACTGCATCCTCTGTGCTCCTGTTCTGACGGTACACAAATTGGTGGGGATCCAGGGTGGGAGGGAGGCAGGATTTGAGGTGTGCTAAGACCAGCCACTTGAAGCATTTTGTGATGATGGGAGTGAGGGCTACCGGGCGGTAGTCACTGGGCCTTGATGGGTTAGAGATTTTGGGTATCGGGATGATGGAGGTGGATTTGAAGCAGGTCGGTACCACAGCACGGGCCAAGGACAGGTTGAATATGTCTGTCGGCACTCCTTTGCTCACTTCATTAAGTGTCTAAAGCACACCTGTCCAGAGTCAGTTTCTCTCATTCCAGCGTCTCCAGCACTGCGGGCCAGAGCAGAGGGCTGCCAAAGGACATCAGGGACAAGACCATCAGCAAGACGGTGGAGAGGAGGTGACAGCTGCTGGTGTGATTTTTTTACTTATTGAGCTCCTTTTTTTATTTCTTATGAGCTCATTGTTCAACATGTTTCACTGATCTACTCTAACTTCATCTGAGCCGTTTTGTTCAGGCGTATGCTTCATGTTTACAGGAGTCTGTGTGAAATGTTTCCTGAACATTTCAGATGTTCGTGAATTTTCAGACAGCTGAAGCGTTCAGGAGAAAGCTCGTGCCGTCTGTCGACACGGGCTGCATCTTCCAAAGGTTTCTGCAACACTGACCGATGGGAATGTTTGTGGATCAGCTGTTCTGTGTTTACACAGCTCACATGTCACATCGGCACCTTTTTAGACTTGGATGGCTTAAAAAAAAAACCCTGATATTGCTTAAAAAATGCAAAGTCACAGAGATAACAGAGAAGCCTTTCACACCTGGTTCACTGTGTGATATTGATGAGCAGCTGACTTGAAAGCTTTCTTTGTGTTTAATGCAGCAGAGACTCCACCCTCACCTGCCTTTGAAGGTGGCCATCGCAGCTCTTTGGCAAGGGTCTTCACAGACGATGAGGTGTGAACTGAAATCACCTTGTTCTGTAAGCGCCTGGCATCAGGAGTGGTTCATTGTTCTGGCTGGTTCCGCTCCTCTAACCGTGTGAGTGAAGTAGAGCATCTCTGCTGACACTGACTCGCTCGAATGTTGATGTAAATGAGATGCCAGGATGCAGGTGAAGCTGCAGAGGTGGGATCACCACAGCAGTCGCTCTTTGAAATCTGCCTGTAAAGCAGATGGTCAGCAGCACTCAGCACCAGTATGCTTTATTTTGAGCATGCTCGGTTTATGCCACGGAAAATGTTAACCTCAGCCACAGATTGTATAGTGAAGATGGACATAACTCCATTACATCACTCATTGATATTTAGGTTTTAGCAAGCTTGTTATAGTTGCATATGTGAGTCTGTTTGATTTGGAGTGGTGTAAATCTCGGATGCTGATCTGGAGGCTGTGAGCTGATGACCTCATGCCTGCTAATCTCTGTGACCGCGCTGACACGTTACGATGCTACTACGCCCCTTGGGGGGACTGCAGAGAAGTATAACGGGAACGGCTGCTCCTCAGCGGTGTGTTTGTAGCTGTGTATAACTGCACACGCCCACGAAAAGCATCTCAACCTGCGTGAGGCCCAGGCATCAGTGCTTACCGCTTTAACATTGCACTTCCATCTCAGAGTGTTTCAGTGTGAATTTCTGTTAGGTGGACCTGAAACCCACCAAACTGTGTCTAAAGCTGAACTGGGTGAAAGAAGCCCACAGGGCACCTGGTTCAGTGTCACTTGTTTACTTTCATGGTGAAATGAGGAATTTCATGTTAGACCTGCAACAAGTCAGACATTTGTAAATGTTCTTCAGCTCCAGCTGCTTTGCTCACCAAGTACAGCTGCTAATGTGTTAAGGGGGGTGGCTGTAGCTCAGGAGGTAGAGCAGATCATCTGCTAATCAGAAGGTTGACAGTTCGATTCCTGGCTGCATGCCAAAGAATCCTTGGGCAAGATACTGAACCCCAAGTTGCTCTCTGACACAAATGTTGGAGTGTGAATGTGTTAGACAATAAAAGCACTTAACTTACTTACACATGGATGTGCTGGTGTGAATGTAAACATGAGTGCTCAGTCAGAGTAGAAAAGCGCTCTATAAAAACTAGTCCATTTACACAGGGTGGCTGCTGCTTTCAGGAATGGTATCTACTCACGCACGCACTGAAAAAATCTACTTCGTACATGAGGAGTGCGTTCAGTCCTTTTTTTACACTCATCTATGTCCGGTCCATCAGTCATTCACAGCTACTGTCAGCTAAGAAAAGGGTTGAAGTTGTGAACTGGGACAGCCATGCAGCAGTGTTCACTGAAGAACCCCCGTTAAAAGAAACTGTCAGCGGCCACCGGTTGCCCCCATGTCGTCCCCTGTAAAACAGCAGACTGGAAGCTCAGTTAGACCCCATGCACATGGTAATGTGAGGAATGCGGCCATTTCCTCCTTTGCTGGAAAACAAAAGGAGCTGCTGAAGCGCCAAGCTTGTCCCACCTCACATACCAAGGGCGGTGCTTCCAGATCACATTCTGCATTGTGGTGACCCAGTCAGCCCACCAACAGGTCCCAGTGGCTGATCCTAAGTATCACTTCTGATGGTAATTGTGCTCAAAATTCGGAGGAAAATGGAAACTCAGAGGATGTGTAACAAAGAGACTGAGGAAGTCACTTGGATGAGGGACAAATCTTTCACTGATGAACATCCAGATGAATCAACTTTCTGAGATGTGTAACAAAGCACAGATGAACTACCATGATTACAAAAATTGTGTAAAATAGAGACTTTCTACCTTTTCTCAACTGAGGAGACCACA
>JAMQGT020007369.1:0-12945 GCA_024447675.2 Pterophyllum scalare | reverse complement strand
CTTGTGACCTTCGTTCAGTTGCGTATTGCTGTAAGTCTTTTATTTCCCTTATCTGTGATCAGTAACAACAAAATTAAGTAACATCATGAATTTAAATCCACCGGGTTTATGTTACAGCACCTTGAAGGATGTTTTATCCTACCGCTACAGCCACACACGTCTTCTGTCCTATTAATATTTTGCCCTGTTTTATTTTGAGTTGTGGTTCTGAGTGTGAAGGATATCATGTGTATAAGTTAAGTTAGAGCCAAAATGAGGACTGACATTAACGTCACAGGATAAATGTGGTCCGTTGACGACATAGCTTCGGTGGTCAGCTGGCAGTGAGAAGCCTGCTCACCCATCAGCGCCGGCCCATAGAAGGGATGCCACAACCAGTGTGTGAAAGATGCCCCTCATTCCTGTTACAGAGGAGGGAGGGAGGGAGGGAGGGAGGGCGGGCCTGTCTATCACCATGGTGAATGAGATTGCAAGAAACTCATCATTAATTAACTTGTAATTAATTTATCAGTCAATTGATCAATCACTTTGGCTGTTAGCGAGAAAAGAAAGCCAGAGTACAGCCTGCTTGTCAGCATGCAGTGCTGCATACATGCATTTCTCTTCTCCTCTCTGACCTCAATAAGAAGGCATTCTGTTCTCTCCCCTCCCACTCTTCACAGCTGACCTCACCTTAGAAAGAGTGCAAGTAGAAAAAAAAGAGGATCAAGTGTTATGCAGACACAAACCTTGCGTTTCTATGGCAGCAGGACTCTTTGTCCTGATTACAGGAGTGTGTGGATTGTGTTACAGAGGTGGTGGAGTTGGGGCTTAGCCTCCCAGTCTGTGAGCAGCACACATGGACGTCAGGCCACTGCCGATGGTCGCCTCTGCTGTAGTGACTTAATGGAGATTTCCAGAAGACTGCCCAAGTGTAGTGAAGCCAGAGAGTTCATACAAAGACTGAATAGAAAGATACAAGAAGTGGAAGTGGGCAGGTTAACACAAAGAGGGATGAGTCATATTTGGAGAGCTTTGAATGTTTCGTCCCCGTACTGTGTTTCCTTTGTTTCTCAGGTAGCTGTGGCTCGCTGATTGGATTTCCCATGTTTCTCTCCAGAGTTTCCCAGAGATAAAAGTGCTCTCTTTCAGAATTGGCTGAAAATAAATGTGATTATATTAAACATAATTATTTTTCTGTGGAATATCACTTATATGCTATTATGTATCAAGGTTTTACCACATCGGGGACATTGCATGTGTGAAATCTTTTTGTTGTTCTGGCAGGGATTCCTGTTCAGGTTTATTAAGGATTTAGCATAGATGTTTGGAGACTGCTCTGCACTCTCACTTGGCCTGAAATTGTGTCTGTTTCTGATTTTACCAAGCTTTGTTGGCCCCCATCTCTTCCGTGAATTTTTGGCTTTATCCAGACCAGTGAAGATTTTCTTATAATTCTCTCGTTCACTGCCACATATTTGCTTGTAACCCTCATTATAGATTGGTCAGGGAAAGTCAGATTCTGTTTATTGGCCAAGTACGTTAACACTCATTAGTTTATTATACTTATTTTATTATAATTTGGGGCTATGCATTTGGCTAATTCACAGGATAATACAGACACAGACATACAGCTAAGCAAAGATATCAAACCAGCCAGAACAAATAAAGAAAACCAAAAAAAAAACAAACCCAAACAGCTGAGGCAACCAATTGAGGCACCATCTCAATAACTCAATAGTTACTGCTCACTTGGTAAAGCTGTATTTATACAGCACATTTGGTACACTCAGATTTGAATGTGAAGTGATTCAAAATGTATTAAAAAAAACACATGGAGCACCGCATTAAAAAAGTGAAACAAAGCTGAGGGCTTGATTTTAAAGCAAAGAGAGTTTTAATTCAATACATATTAAGCTCATGTAATCTGTTTTGTGTTTCCGACAGGTCAAATGTAAGTCAGTTTAACAAAAGCATGTGGCATGTGTGTCACGATTGGCAGGATGCTGACAAGAAGTCGGGATTTACAGTGTCTGTTTTTGCCGAGCTTGTGCACGGCAAAAGTCGATGTCGGACGTTTTCAGCAGACAGGTTACTCTGGTGCGTCGGCCCAACTCCAAGTATTGCGTGTCTTTTCACGGGAGGTCTCTGCTGCCTGCGCTCAGACATCTGAACGTCAACTTTGAGACACTTCCTGCACTTGTGCAAAACAAGTCTGCGCCACCCCCCTGCTGCTTCAGAGCATGAAGCGAGGCACGTGCTTAAGAAAGCTCTACCCATAATTCCTCTGCGCGGAGAGGAGCTGGCACCCAGCTGCAGAGGTTATTCTAGACGGCAAAGAGACCACTAGGAAAAACAAGAGAGAGGGAACAGCAAGAACGGAGCAGAGATGGCCGAGGTGTTTATGTCAGCGGGCCTTAGAGAGTATTCTGAGCTTGTTTGTGTATAATTGGAGTTGTGGTGTGCGGTCTAGCACCACACAAAACTGTAATAATTCTCCCGTTTATGATGTTGTTTTGACATTCCCAAAGCTTGGTTGCTGGCCTGGCACAGTAACCTTAAGTATGATTTACTGTTCTGCTGAGTACATGCTACATTTCTGATCTTACTGTATGTGTCATAAAAATAAAATAAAACATCCAAATTTCAAAACAATTGAACTGGCATAAAAATAGTTTGCGGATTTACTCACTATATTATTGCCACTGAAAGCCATGTAGCTTGCAGCAGCTTTGGAACGCATGTACATATATTTAGTCTTTTGGCCACACAGTTTTAATTACATAATCTTATGGGACAGTATTAAAAAAAATAAGGCATGCTCACAAAGATTACCTGCCAACAAACCTGCTTAAAATGAATGAGCAAGTACAAGCGATAAGGACGGGTATTTATAATGATTCAATACATCCTTTTTTTAGGAGAAAACGTGAAGCATAAAAGCTAAGCACCTTTATGCTTTATGTTGTATTTCACTTTTCCAATGTTGATATCAATGTCTCTCTTCTTTCTTCATAATCAGTGTAATGAACCGAATTTTAGTGCCAGAAAGTCATACAAGGGACTTGAATTTCAGATTCTCCTGCCACCTGCTGGACATAAACAAGACTTACAGGGCCACATGCTGCATTCATCCCTCCTGTCCATACTGGTTGTAAAGTTTGCTTATATTCAGAGATAATGAACAAAATCCATACTTCTGTTTAGTTTGGGAAGTTTCAATTTGTCAATTCAAGCTGGTATGTAAGAAATGTTTACGCAGCAATTAAATACTTCAAGTCTTTTATAATTTATCTTTCAGGTTTGAACTGATGAGAATGTGCTGGCAGTATAACCCTAAGATGCGTCCGTCCTTCTTGGAGATCATCAACAGCATCAAAGATGAACTGGATCCTCCCTTCAGGGAAGCAAGCTTCTTCTACAGCGAGGAAAACAAGCCGCCGGACACAGAGGAGCTGGACATGGAGGTAGAAAACATGGAGAACATTCCACTGGACCCTTCATCCGCAAGGCAGCCATCGGCCGCTGTCATTTCCTCGTCTGGGTGTACAGGAGGCATCTCCCCTCCTTCTACCCAGCAGTTATCCCCCATGCAAGGACCGAGCACTCCGTTACTGGGACCTGCGTCTAACTCCCCTCCCGGCCCAGTTGCCTCAACCTTGGCATCTCCAGGACAAGCCTCGAACAAGCACTCAGGACATGTTTCGGTCAATGGGCCTGTGGTGGTGCTGCGGCCCAGTTTTGATGAGATACAACCCTATGCACACATGAATGGGGGCAGAAAGAATGAACGGGCCTTACCACTGCCCCAGTCATCAGCCTGCTGATATCAGACCAGCCCCTCCTCCTTCCCCTTTTACACAGGGTAACACAGACCTCTCATCTATCTCTTAAGGAGGGATGGATGAGGTAAGAAATTACTTTCTTCTACTGTGTGCCAGTAGATGGTCTCTCCACTCTTAAGGTCAAATATAAACTCGCAAAACTGAAAAATAGCACAGAGCAATTGGAGTTTGGTGGCTCAAGCTCAACACTGGGGAACTCCATCCTGCGCAGCCTGTATCCGATTCTTTGTTACGTACAAGTCCTTCAAGAAGGAAAACAATACAGGCATGAATCCTGACTTACAGATTTACACATGAACTTTAAGAATTTTTTTTTTTTTTTAAGCATATCTGCCAGCAAAACCAACAGAAGAGCACTTTTTCCTGATGATTTCAGAGATGATTTGATGGATACTTGAGTGTGTATTTATACAAACACATGATTCTCTCCATAATATGGTATAGCTGCATTTCTAAAATTAATTTCCATCAAAATGACATGATATATTTACACGAGCAGACTGGCTTGTGTTGTGTGAGGATTAGAAAGGTTCGACTAAGATCATTTTTTTAAACTGTACTATTGATGTTTCTATGGGATCTTATCCTGTGTAGGTCAAAATGGTAGAGGAGGGTCTATTTTCTGCCAGACTATTGCCAAACCATGTTTTCTCTGCATTTCCTTAAAGGTGTCCCTTCTTGCTGAAGGTTGCGGTTCAGAGTTATGTCTGTGTGGATGATAATACCAAGATTTTTTGGCTGTTTTCAGTCTTCGTGCTTATCTTTAACTGCTCCTGGAGCAGCTGTGTGTAGGAGTTTGCTGCCTTCCCAATTGGTTAGCAATTATTTGTTATGTTTAAGCAAATATACCAGAATTTACTGGTTCCAGTTCAAAACTGACGATTTGGCTTACTTGTTCTTGGGCTATGTAATTGATATATTTTAAATCAGGGTGACAAAAAAGGCGATTTAAAATGTTAGTTGAGATGTTCTTCACTATTCTGTGCACACCGATCATAGGATGACACAGTGGTGGAGTGGCTAACGCTGTCGCCTCACAGAGAGAAGGCTCTGTGTTCAAATGCAGACCTTCTGTGTGGCATTTGCATGATCTCCCTGTGCCTGTGTGGGTTCTCTGTGTGTATTCTGGCTTCTTCCCACAGTCCAAAGACATGTTAGGGTGCAGGGTGTTAGGGTGCATGTTAGGTTAATTGGCGATTCTAAGTTGGCCATGGATGTATAGTACAGCCTGTTTAAAATGTGACTTGTAGTCTAAAGTGCTTTGAGTGGTCATTAAGACTAGAAAAGACCTATATAAGTGCAAGCACATTACACACAACTGGCAGATTAATAGAAAATGACCAAAACATTAATTGTAGCCCAGTACTTTCATATAATAACATTTAAAAAGCCATCATGCTGGTGGTGCTGATCAGCTAATCAAAACTCTGTTCCACCATCTACACGCCCTTCATCAAACATCTGAAGGAATTATGCAAAAGAGTGAAGCACAGCTAACTCTGAATCACAGCCTCGGTCTATCTTTTTTTTTCTTTTTTTAAAATTAAAGTATCAGAAGGTCACACTGCAAATCAGCAAATCACTGAACTTTATACTCTAGGAATACAACTCTGGCTCCACTTTGACTTCTTCAAACTTTTTTTTTCCTGACATTTTCAATTGTGCATTTCATGGTACAAGTAGGAGGTGAACGTTGTTCATCGGTACTGCTGTGTTCAAATTAAATGGCACCAAATACAACGCAGCAGACCCGAGACAGAAATTGAGAAGCTCTTGGATCAGATTTTTGTAGCCTAGAGACAACTTTTAAGTCACAGGTGGTCTCTTTTAGAATAGTAAATAGTTTATCTACATTTCAAAACACATATAAAGGTCTTACAGTTGTATTTTTGACTGCAGGATCGTTTTTATACACTCATTGGTTTTTGTCACTTTTTTAAACCTTTTTACGGTTAAAAATGTTTGCCTCTATGTCTGTACAGAACAAAGCTGCTATTTTATTCTTTTTTTCTCTTTTGGATGTTATATATAAAGAAATCCTTCAGGTTTGGTATTTTATGGTCTCCACTACAGTCCATTTCTAATACCCTCAAACTCTGTTTAGAAAAATTTTAAATAAAACAACAAAAAGTTATCCCGAAAGGTTTTCTGTAACACTACATTTTGTTAATTGCCTTTTCTTTTTATGGAATGTTTCCTTCTGTATTTGTGGATGTCTTTATTATTATTACTATTATTATTATTATTAATAATAATAATAATATTATTATTATTTGGAAATGACACCTTAGCTCAATGCGAGAGCGGAGTGTGTACTTTCTGCACCCTTTTTTTTGTACTTGTTGTCTAGCACTGCACCTGGCAATGCCCACTAGGTGCGACTCAATCTCAGGTCAAAGTAAAGGCTTTGCTCTCTCCACACATTCTCATAATCATCCTGTATTTGCCTCACCTTATCACCCTCCTTCCCTGCCCCGATCATGTTTTGTAAAGTTAAATAGTGCCCTCTCGCCTTCCCCTCCGGCCCCTCCCTTTCTTCTAAGCAAAACTGTATCCATTTCCCCCGGTGCCTCCGTTTAAAGTTGGGATAAGTTCCAGTGTACAAGATAGTTACCAGATCTGGTATTTTTAACCCATCCGCTTCCTGCCTCGTTTTTGAATAAATAGGGCTAATTAGGTTGTCTTGTTTGCCTTAATTATGCCAACCATCTTTGAACCATTTAACATTTGCTCCCCTCCCCCAAGCACAGTGCTACTTTCTCTCATGTCCCTTCTTCCGACTTATTGTTTATCGTCATAACGACTGCTTCTTAAAACCAAATAAAGGATGGGTTAAAGTCCAGGGAAGGGAACACGTTTCAATGTCATGAATGGAAAAAGGTCTTAAAAAGGCTGAATGCTGAAAGTGTTCTGAAGGATTTCTCCTCATGTTGCCTAGTGATCCCCCCCCCTCTTTATTTTATTTTTATTTTTTTCTCTGTAGGAGTGTTATTTATTTATTTTTTATTTTCCTTTTGTGATATCAGTTTAAATCACTGTATAAATGCCCCATGATTCATTATAAAGTTGACTTTTTTTTTGTATGCATTTTCTTTGGTGTCATGACTGGGGGACTTAAAACTTTTTTTTTCTTTTCCCCTTTAAGCATATATCTACCTCACTCTTTTTAAATATATGTATGCGTATGGAAAACAAATACATCTCACTCTTTCTCATTGGTTTTTACAGAAACCTCACCTGGATAAAACCCACAGGGATCTAGATAAACCTCACAAAGTGGACAAACGCACGAGATGGAATGCCAGTGTTGTTACGTTAGCCCAGCCCAGCGGGTTATACCTATAGAAAGAAAAGGGGCGGGTGTCACTGAAAATTGAATAGCAGCCGTTAGTGCAGTGTGGTTTTGCTCTCAGTGTTAAATGTAAATGGGTATTTATGTGAGGACATCGACCTACACTGTATTTTAACCAGGTAGTTATCAGTGTTATGAGGCAAGTGCAGTAAGTGATAAGACAGGAGGCCAGGGCTCGACACCACACATTCCATCTCCAAACCTAATGTCACAACCTCAAATCCTCAAAAGACAAAAACTTTAATTTTCTCTTCTAAAATGCATTTATATAGAAGTCTAAAAAAACATATATATAACATGGGAAATATTTAAAAAGGGAACCATTTTCTTCACCTCCAACAAAACGATTTGACCTGCAGCCTGCGATGCTGCAAGTATATTGCGCAACTCCACTTCTCACTTTATTCCAAACAGATGGCATTCACTTTTTCAAAAAAACAAAAAAAAAACTACGTTCAGTCGATAGATCAATACTGTGAATGTAACAAGGATAGTTCTGTATTTTCTACAAGATGGAGAAAGCAGCAACTCCACCTCCTACACATTTCTAACTACTGTAGGAGCTCCAAAATGAATGATTTCAACCTTGGAATCAACGGAGCAGTAAAACAGTGTCATTTTGTACCCTTGCAAACTCTTTGTTGTTACGTGAATGTCATTTCCTCCCCATCCCAGTCTACCTGCTGAATGCCATGACATTCTGGCTCTTAATGTTCATTTCCACCACCGTTATTGGTGTGACTCCCTCAGTGACCATTTTCGGTCTTTTTTTTTTGCTCTATCAGAAGTCAAATCTGCACGCCTTATTCTGGCCTGTTGTACTGCTACTTAAAATAATGCTGCTGGTTCAAGTCACCTCAGTGGATCTTATTTTGTCACCAAAAAAAGAAAGAAAGAGCAAGTGTGAATGGTGGCAAAGTAGCTTTTACATCTCAAAGCGTCTCATTAAAAACCTCAGTGCTACTTTTTACTCACGGTGGCTACTTGGCAAGCGTTATCTCAGTGCAAGGGCTGGTGGGCTGGGAGCATTAGATCATTTGCATTCATTTGTTCATTCAGATATCCAAAAGCAATAAAAATGGGATCACGAATAGGCAACCAGGTAACTTCTAATGTGAAATTTGGGTGCTCAGTTAAAGTTCTTCTAAATCATATTCATGTGTGATTTAAGGTAAAATAAAAAGAAAACAGTCTGATCGCTGCTTGATATCACAATGGTATAAAAATCACCACTGACAAGCAAACAACTTAGGTAGTTACTTAACATATCTATGCATTTATGTTTCTTTTCTTTCCTCTTTTTTTTGGTTTGGCTGTATCATAATATATGTCAACTTTCCAGTTCTGGGAGTAGACACTGACCTGTTCTGAGGCAAATAGCTATTGAATAACTAGTTACCGTTAGATCACAAACCTGTCAGAGCTACAGCATTTACGATAAACACGTGGACATATTTAGGACAGGGATGTTGCGTAGATTACGGGTAGTCACGGTGAAGAGTAATCATGGTTAGAAAAAGATGATAGTTTACAGCTTCATGCTATAGTTTTTGCATTACCTTAGGGTTAACAGCATAAATATACACTACAGTTTAGTCATTTTCATCATTTCAATTCTTCAGAATGTTCTTCATGCAAATGTCAGGTTTATGCATGATGCACCAGTGCATTCAAACTGCAATAATAAGTTTGAGGTTCACCATCATCGCACCTCTGTTTTTAATGATTTGCATTCCTATACCTTCTAAGGGGGCCTTGGTCTACTACTATTACTTTATTATGATGCTTTCATGAAATCTGTGTGTTCATTACTTGATTGGGGAAAGAAATAATCAAAAAAAATCACTAGACTGTCTTCTTTCAAGCTCTGTATCTGAGGCCTCAAAGTTTTTCACACCTATAGCTGAGGTGGTGTATTTTTTAAAACACCTTCTCCAAATATGTATCTGAAAATTTCTTGTATTTTCTTTCTTTTTTTTTTTTTTTTTTTTGCTGAAATTTTGAATAAATAAATGAATGAGAACTATGAATGCTGGCTGTATTTCATTCCCCATTCACACCATGCAGATATGTCTGTGGTTTTAAATATCTACTAGATGAAGATCTACCTCAGTGAAAAGGGGGCTCTCTTGTTTTTGAAGGCTCCTCCAGCTGTTCCAGCATGGCCTGAATAATGGCCTGTAGCAGGGGCACCAGTCTGTCAGCTGAGGCCAGGCTGCCAGATGAAGGTACATGGATGAGGGCTGCTTTCCCCTGACCATGATACAGTGAGCAGTAATATGCAAAATCACACAGGTACCTACAAGACGACACAAACCATTATCTCATGTTCTTGAGTGTCTGTTGGTGGTGCAGGAACGTGTGCCTACCTGCCAGCATCTCTTGAATAAATCACGTCCATCCCTGCTTGTCTGAAGTGCTTGGAGACTGCTCTCATGTTAATGACCGAGTCCAGCTTCTGTGGCCCTCCTTCGATGCAGCAGTGACTCTCTGGACAGAAGCCGCACACATCTCGGTCTCTGTAGCCACTGTTCTTCCCTGTTTGCTCCAAAATCACCACACTGGAGCCTCTGGCCAAACCCAGATG
Organism: Pterophyllum scalare; assembly: GCA_024447675.2. Classification (NCBI taxonomy): domain Eukaryota; kingdom Metazoa; phylum Chordata; class Actinopteri; order Cichliformes; family Cichlidae; genus Pterophyllum; species Pterophyllum scalare. The sequence goes on along the minus strand of JAMQGT020007369.1, from coordinate 3,182 downwards.
TACAGCAAACTGTAGTAGATGCACACAAGTACAGAGTGAGTTATTCACCTTCTCTTATGTGGGACGTTGTTTGTTCTATTTAATGAGATTTATTTATTATTCATTTTTCATAGTTGGAAGAAACTTAATAAACATTTTGGAAATCTGTTAACTAAATTAGCAGTCGAACTACAAGTGACCAGGCGCCTCTCAGTTTATTTTTTACCTTTGGGTTAAGAGTGCGCCAGAGTTCACCAACAATTTGCTGGGTTTTCAAATAACTCACTGGCATCTCCTTAACGTGAACAGCAACTTTCTCTCCAAGTCCGATCAACTTCAACCCCTGCAAACATTTTTAAAGTTAGTTATTTTCAGCCGCAGCGCCTCGCAGGCAGCCAGTGGCACTGATCGTTTGGTGGGTTTCAAACAGTACCTGAGCGGCTTCCCAGCTGGGGTTCGTCAAGAACTGTCGGAAAGGTCCGAAACCTTATAAATAGATCGAAAATTGCAGTTCAAAATAAAGGCCGGTCTGGAGCGATCGTGGACGTTATGAGCGTTTACAGTTTACCTGTAACGACCACAGTTTCGCTTTTATTCATAATGAAGCCAAGTGTGCACCCCCTGCGACGGAAGACAGTTGACCTATTTCATGTAGGGATATTACAATGCAGAAATATTTATTTTAGCTGTAGGTACTCATTTACTGTCCGCTTGGGGGCGCGCTCCTCTGACAAATGTGAAGCCCCTGTGGAAGTGATGCATTCAGGCGTCTCAAGGAAGTTATGCCATCCACTTTTACTCATATGGCCTACTCACATTATTAGTTACTTGCAAACAGAGTTCTTTATTACAACAAAGGCAAACACTTCATTGTTCTGTACTTTAGTCTGAGGTGGCAAGAGTACAGACATTCTTTACTTAAGCAGAAGTACTGATACTTGTGTTAAGAAAAAATACTCCAGTAAAAGTTGAATTAAACTGATTCAACTTCTTTACTCGAGTAAAAGTGAAGAAGTACAGGCTCTGAAATGTACTCAAAGTAAGAAAGTAAAAGTAGCTTTTTGGAGGATATTTCTTTCTATTTTTGTGCAAACCATGTACTATATTAATATAACCATAAAATTATATTATTACATGAGAATACAATTGTTCTTCCAATCTAAATTCTAATTGTATAGAATGTACTCAGCTTAAATCTGTTATGTAGGACACAAGCAGTGAAAGAGAATTAAAAAACAGTTCTATTTCTGTTGTCTACACTGTAGAGGGTGACTCTGCCTCCACATCTGAACACAAAACTGAGTATAATCAGGGTTTAAAGTGGGATTGAGAGGGGAACCCTAAGACTGGTTGTAGTGGCTCCATGTGGGGAAAAGAATTACAACTTTCTATTGTGAGTTCTAGTAAAGGCTGTGATCAGCTGACACGTGCTGCTGCTCTGAGGGTTACTGCTCTTAGTGGATGAAGTGAATTCAACAAGATGTAACCCAAAATTTCAAAAGCTATCTTGGCCGATTTCCATCCCCTACACCGACAGTATACCGTTTATACTGTCCTTATACTGGACAGTATACAGTTTGTATAAATGTGGAATCCAGTAAATGAATCTAAGCATCATCAGCTTAAATTCAAACTCATCTCAGTCACTCTTGATGTAACCTAACTGTGACCATGAATACCACAGCTGCTGTGCACCAATCCAACACAGAACTTATACAGAACTTTGCTGTAAATTCACCACAGCACAGCAAACTGACCTGTTCATCCTGCACTAAACTGCAGTATTTTCATGCAACCTTTGAATAACACAAAGTTAATGTACCTCAGTTTGCTTTGCAGGATGTTTCACAATATGAAAAAAACATAACTTCATATCATATATCTGATTTAAAAATGATGACATTACATGTAAGCTTTAAATTTCCAGGTTATCAAACGCCACTGAGCAGTCCTTATTTCTCCTCTCTCTCTGTCCCCTTTCTTACATCTTAATGTATCTCTGAGTGAAGTTATCTCTCAATCTGGGAAACAGCAGATGTACCTTTAGCTAGCAGACACACTGTGTGACAAACTGCACACAAACAGTTTGTGTGTTTGCTGATATTTGTTGGGCTGATAGAAACGTTGCATATGAAATTACCTGCCATAACACCTTGCTCCATTTACGCTCGCTCCTGTAGCGCTACCTAGCTGCTGAGGTACCACATTGACATCTGCGCTCACTCCGGCCCACTTTAACCCCAACAACATTTTTGTAGAACACACTGCAAGTAATGCACACATTTACATTCAACTATAGCTGCAATTAAATGTAGCCTGATTCTTTTTTTTTCTGGGGGGGGGGGCAAAAGTAAATATAGCCTAAGTCAATATACTCTAATTAAATCTATATGTAATATCAACTATGAGACAATGATGTCTCATTATTCCAATATAGCGCACGATTTTTTTAAAAATCTATCTTTCCTTTAGTTTGCTCTTATATTTATACGGTTTAGTTATGGTGAGCTTACAATTTTAGAGAGTACTTAAACGCAACATAACACCGGCCAGGGACGGACGGACGCGGTCGGGACGCTCCCGTGATGCAGCAAAGGACCCGCCCTCCTCCTCCTGCACTTGTCAAAGGCCACCGATCACAAATTACATCACAGTCGCGCCTACGGACGCACACGAAAATTGACGCACCCATCTGCTACATAATAAACAAACCTCTAGAACATTTTCCCAGCTAACCTTCACAGAGATAATTAGATGCTACAATGCTTCCTTTCAAGAGAACTTTTGAAAGCGAAAAGCAGCAGCTGCAGGAGCTCAACAGCAGGCTTGCCCAGTATCTATCCAGAACGAAGCAGCTGGAGCAAGAAAATGCACGTCTTATTGCTGAAATAAATAAACTCAGACAGGTGAGGACTGCTGGATGGGAACCTAAGTATAACGCTGAGATGCAGGATCTGCGCAGGATGGTGGGGCAGCTGTCGTTTGAAAAGTCCCAGGCTGAGATGGAGAGGGAGAAGCTATGGCGGGAGTTGCAGATGGTCCAGGGTCTGTGCAGCGAGCAGACTGAGGTGTGCCGGGACGTCAGCGGCGAACTTAAAAACTGCGAGAAGGAGCTCCAACATGCTCACAAAACCAACAGTGAACTCCACCAGCGGCTGCTGCAACTAGAGAATGAATATAAATGTTTAGAGGATGCACACAGG
>JAMQGT020007366.1:0-29616 GCA_024447675.2 Pterophyllum scalare | reverse complement strand
AAAGTTCAGGGTGTTAAGATAAGAGGAAGTCTATCTTCAGCTAACTACTGCCTGGGAGGCCTGTGTTATTTTGCACCACAAAGACTGAAGTAATTCCATGTCTAGACAAGTAAATGGCACATAGTCTCCTGAATTTAAGGAAAACTGGAAAGTGAGATAATGAGTTATTACTGTAATATATCACATAAAATGTGAAATGGACAGAGACACATTTAAAAAGGGATAACTTTAAAAAAAAACCAAAAAAAAAAAAAACCTACCTCTCATCCATGTCACCTCCTTGGAAGAGCTCTGAGGTCTGCGTATCATGCAGAAATCTATCCCAGCATTCCTTCTTAGCTTGAGACAAGGAGCGCAGCATGTCCCTGGAGGTCACATCACTGGACTGACCCTTTATCTTCTTCAGGCGGTTTTCTAGAACAAAACATGTCAGTTTTATAGCTTGCATCAAAGTTACAACATACATTTTGAATTAAGGATCAATGTGGAGGAGAGTGCAAGCTCCACATGACTTATAAAGCCAGCAGGGATCCCAGGTACGCAAAATAACCAGGAGGGGAGCTTTTGCAGGACAAATTTATTCCAGATGAGAATGGAGAACACCTACGGAAGAAAAATGTAAACTAAAATAAAACATTACCCTCATGAGAAATTAATAAGTGCTCATTTTCCCATCCTTAATCATGAGGCAAGATGTTAAACTGCTTTCTAGAGCAATCTGTCTTTTTTGTCAAGTAGGAATAAACATTAATTCATCAAGTATTTCTTCTGAATCGGAGTTATAGTTTTGTTTGTTTTTATTTCCAAAACAAGCATGTCTCATTTAGTTAAATGGCTGTTACCTTAACTTCTCTCGCCCTCGCCTCCTCTGGTGGGAAGTACCACGGAGGAATTGAGGATGTACAAACTGAAACATCAGTATTCATTCTACTATTTTTAGTTTTAGTTTATTTAGCACACATTATTTTCCCTAAAGTCTAGATTTTATTTTTATTCCAGTTAATTAGGACATATTTTTTCCAACTTGTTTTAGTGTGCTATGATAACACGCTGACACAGAACACAATATGACACTTCTTTTATCCAGCACTTAGTGACATACAGTAAGTCATACTAAATCACCTACATGTGGGGAAACCAAATCCCACCTCATTTACATTTATGCTGAAGGTTGTTTTTTTTAAAAAAAGAAGCTACTTTCAGCTGCTCCCTTATTCACAGGGAATCGCCACAACGGGTAGCTCCGCAGTTTTACACCCGATGCCTTTCCTGACTCAACCCCAGGGGGATTTGTGTCGTCTGGGATCGAACCAGGAGCCATACAATTCCCACAGTTGTCCATGCCACTTACTGAAAGACAGGATGGGCTACATGACAGGAAGTCTGCAGCCTCGAAGAGCTGAAAACAGGGAAATACCTAGAGTGGCTATGTAAATCTCAGAATCCTCCATGGGTTCCCATTTGGCACTGGATGGACTGGTATTTGTCCCATTTGCTTGTCCATTAACCTGCACTGGCGGGTGGAATGAGTCTTTGAACTCCGTGCTGCTCTCGGGGGTCACCTCTGGCTGCACCTCCGGCAGGCTGGAGCAAATCGCGGACCACAGCTCCCCGCTGGACCGGACCTCCTGATTCTCGAAGTCGTCTATCATTCTGGTGCTGTCACTGGGTTAAACAGATGTCAACATCACTGGTCAAAAATCACACAGCGTTCGTCTGTTTTTGACTGACACTCTGTTCTTTCAGAGCCACATTTCTGTGAGCTGTTTGAAAGGTAGTTCATTTTTTCAGATACAAAGACAAATCAAAAAGCTGAGCTTGGCTTACATTTACAGCTAAACCGGTGCCTAACCTACTATATGAATAATTACTGTGTATTTAAAACGTTCTTCGAGCAATTTATTACCATAATAAATTGCAAACATGTCTTACCTGTGTGGCAAATCTCAAATGGCTGGAAGTTATTTACGCAAATATATTATTTTAAAGATTAAAGTTTAGCCTCACTAGCTAAACGTATCCATGATCCACAATCTTTAACGACCGACAACCCACGGTCCACTTTTAGGGATGTTTGATTGGACGCTGTATCGGTCCATCAAACTGTTTTGAGAGTTGATTGGATAGCTCGGACTTCATGTGTAAAAGATTCGTATTTCATTGGATTGTGGCTTGCCGAGGCGGGGAGTGGGAAGTGTGTCTCAGCTGGAAGTGACGCGGCGAGCTACCGAGGTAAACAAGAGCTATCGACCTCTGCTGAATTAGTCTATATGTGGGTATATAGTATTTAAAGAAGTGTAATAATAATTTGCAACTGTATACTGATAGTATCCGCTTATAATGTAACGTAAGCTTGCTGTTATAGCCGTAACGAGTGCAGCTGTATCCGCTTGCTGGCTATCTGTCAAGTTCAGTCTAATTAGTGAATTTGCACTCTTGATTACCACGCAGAGGATACAGCCAGTATCCAATACATTTTACGGTAATGTGTGTGTCATGTACTTAGACTTGCATGTCGCTGCAGGGAGAGCCAGTGTAGGAGATGCGAGCGGCGTTGCGCCTGGCAGTAGTGGCAGTCCCCATGGGTGTGCTGCTGTCCCGGACCATGGCGTGGATGTCCAGCGGCAAAACACATCCAGAGCTCATCAGCAGACTGAGAGGTAATGAGCTGATGTCGAGGGTATCTTTGGTGTTACGTGCGACCTTTCTTGACCTTTGTAGCTGGGGTTAGGGCTGTACTAAGATGTTGCACAGGTTGCTTTATAGAGTCATCATCTTCATTCATTAATTCAGCTCAATGTCGTTCATTACCTCGTTTTTTTTTCTTGCTTTCTTCCAGATCATGGTGTGATCCGGAGTGATAGCGTGTTCAATGCCATGCTGGCTACTGACAGAGGACTCTACTCTAGAGACTATCCCTATGCAGACTCTCCTCAGTCCATAGGTACTTAGTTGAGAAGCTCTTTCTAAACACACACATGCACATACACATTCCTGTCAGTATAGTTGAATAATAGCGTTTTATTTGGAAAGATGTGCTGCAGCTCTGTGTTATGTACTTTCTTATTACAGGCTACAGGGCAACCATCAGTGCACCACATATGGTGAGTAACAAACACTGAGCTGTGCAGGGAGGACTAAATAAGTGCACAAAACTTGACGAAAGTTTTCCTGCTGGCCTTACTCGACAGCACGCTCATGCTTTGGAGCTGCTAAGTGACAAACTAACCGAAGGGGCATCTGCACTGGATGTAGGATCAGGAAGTGGATATCTCACTGCCTGCTTTGCACGAATGGTAAGTTCTATTAAAAATGTGAGAAATTTCTTTTAAAATCTTACCACTCACTGGTAAAATCTTACCACTCACATCCATGTATTATATAACAGAGGATAACGGATGCTTTTTGCTGTTATATGCAGACTGGCCCCACTGGTAGAGTGGTTGGCATTGAACACATTGATGAGCTGGTTCAAATGTCAATCAAAAATGTCCAAGCTGACGACCCAGAGCTGCTGTCCTCTGGACGCATCAAACTTGTTGGTGAGTTGAGAGATGCCAGACTTAAAGTCATGCCGTTTTGAAGTTTAAACTACACAGTTATAAAAGGCCTGTAAATGTCATATCTGCATCTGTCCACAGTGGGCGATGGAAGACTTGGCTACCCAGACGGAGCACCGTATGATGCCATTCATGTTGGTGCAGCTGCAGCCACTGTTCCCAAGGCTGTAAGAACACGCAGGTTTTACTCCTGTCAGAATAAAACTGGATAGGAAATCAGGCATGCATTCATTCAGCTATAACTTAAGCCTAAAAACAAGGCACCGGAGGCTGTGGAGTATTTACACCCTTATTAAAGTAAATTTAACCCAATCAGTTGTCTCTAAAATAACTTTATTGAGTCTTTTAAGTTTTTAAGAAATTTGAAATGCATTCTAAAGGCAGACTGAGCTGAATTAATGGCGTGAATAAAGTAAAAAATATGTGAATTTCTGTTATTTTTCCCAATGTTTTTCTTATGGAAGCTCCTGGAGCAACTGAAACCAGGCGGGCGGTTGGTTCTCCCAGTGGGTCCCGACGGTGGCAGTCAGGTGCTTGAGCAGTATGATCGGCAGAGTGACGGGACCTTCGTCAAAAAAGCTTTGATGGGAGTGGTTTATGTCCCCTTGACTGACAAGAGGCACCAGTGGCCTGGGTAAGAAAAAAAAAAAGTTACCCCGGAACTCTTAGACCAAAAATGAGTGAGTCACCTCTGCCTGCTATCCTTCCTTCTCTCCCCAGAGGTGAGCTCTGACTGCAGTGTGGTTGCCCTTGCAGGAGGTGGCGTTGGTGCTGCGTCTCCGGGGCCCTGTAAAACCTCTTATGTTTCCTCTGAGCTTCTGTCTTATGGACCACCTGCTCTGTTGGGTTGTCACCTAGCAACATGGAGGATCTTGCTCTGTTTGCCTGACCAGATTGTCTTCCAAGAGAGATAAAACAATGAGTGACTGAATAAGTCTCCACCGGTCTACTGATTAGCCTGTTCCCAGAATCCTGTGATTCAGTTAGAGTGATGCAAATACAGTGGATCACAAAAAAGGCTGCACACAGTGTTATTTGTAGGGAAGCTCGTGAAGTTTAATAATGGCATTCTAGCCATCAGAGCATGAAAAGCACCAGTATGTGTTGTAATCAATGCTTGTGGTAAATTTGGACGGATGGTAAAATTGTGTATAATCTTATGGGAAATATTTGATCATAAATTCAGAAACACACAAGTACAAGTCTGGGAATTTTAATAAACATTTAGCAGATTAATAAAGTAATATATTTTTTGTGGAAAGAATGCTTCTTACTCTCTTCATATTATATTCTATGTACAGAATATATCACATGTGACACTGTAACTATAGAGCAGGGTGGGAAGGTGTGCCAAAACAGAATAATCTGATACATTTTTGAAATTATACAACTAAAGTAATCATGTGGACACATTAGATTAAATAATAAAACCCACTAATTGAATATTGTAGCGATTGTTGTTATTCTGAGAAGACTGAAAATAAACAGGTCACTGTGAGTAAATAAGCCTCAGTTATTTGTGAGGTATTAAGGGAACTGAGAAGCTATACGCACTGGAACATGAAAACATCAAGAGAAAACACATTCACTACTATAATTTTCATTTTATGTGAATACAGCTTAATTTGTAACAAAACGATAAATTTCATTTAAAAAATTGAAAAATCACAACACATATCCATTTAGCAGTTTAGTGCAAAGAAGGGTGGAGGATTGGTTTTGATAGCCGGGTTTGAACTACATAATAACGTCATCACGGCGCGCGTGTAGCGAGAAGGACCTCTAGCTAGCAAGTGATGCACGTGAATGTGTCGTTTAGAGGGTTGTTCTCGTTCTCTCTGAGTCGATCTGAAAATAATAATCGTTTATTCTATTTTATTTCGTCTTATAACAAAACGAACCGGTTCCTGATTCGCGCTCATTCTCCGCGGTGTAGAAAGAGCAGCTTGACGATGGAGCAGGCAGCTTCTGGCAAGGGAACACCGGGGAACGTAAGCATACCGCTACTTGTGGAGAAAACTACGGCGGCAGAGGCAACAGAAACCGGGAAACGCAAAAACGACGAGACGGACGATTCAGAGACGAGTGGGAGAGGTAAGAGGCGGAGAGGAGCCGGAGGGAAGAAGCTCCGTCCGGGCGAGAGATACATCCCCCCACCGCAGAAACGCAACCCGGGTGTGAGCTTTAGCCAAGAGCATTTCAGCGAGACGTCCTACTACTTTGAGGGTGGGCTTCGTAAGGTCCATCCGTATTACTTTGACTTTAAAACCTACTGCAAAGGTCGGTGGGTTGGTAAAAGCCTCTTGGATGTGTTTAAGAGTGAGTTCAGAGCTGAGTCCATAGAGTATTATCAGAAGGCAGCTAAAGAGGGTCGCATCCGCCTCAACGAGACATCTGTGGAAGACTTATCTGTGGTGCTCAGGGTAAGTCTCATGAGTCCATTTAACCTACACAATATATACATTAGTGTTCACTCACCCATCCAAATCATTGAATTCAGGTGTCCCAATCAATCCAGTCCGATCAATATTAAACCCAGTGGATTAAAAATGGGATGTCATTTAAGTTCATATGTGTATGAAGGCAGAGGAGCAAATGTAGTCATTATGCGGTTCACCAATTTGTTCCTCCCATGCATGCAGGGGTCATAAACAGGCTAGTTACCTGTGGACTATACATACAAGGTATTGGGTTACATTATTCACCAAATTTATGTTGCCAAACAATTGGCCAGTTAATTCTGATTAATTTTCTTCTTTCTGTAGACAGAACATCCCTTCATGTCATTAAATTGGTAGCTATCCCACATCTTGATACTTTGACCTACACAATTAATAATAGCTACATTTTTAGTCACCTGATGATGCTGGATTGCCGTGCTTGAGGTTGCAAAACGTTTCTCTCACAATCCACAGAATAACGACCACATGAAGAACACCGTGCACCGCCATGAGCCACCTGTAGTCGGCAAACCACTGGAGATTCTGGTAGATGATGGTGAAGTGCTTGTGGTCGACAAGCCAGCCTCCATCCCTGTCCACCCTTGTGGCCGTTTCCGACACAACACGGTGATTTTCATCTTGGGGAAGGAGTTCGGCATCTCTGAGCTCCATACAGTCCACAGGCTGGACAGGCTCACCTCTGGAGTCCTGCTGTTTGCCAGGACGCTGGAGACCTCTAAAAAACTGGACCAGATGGTGAGAGACAGACAGGTACGTTGAGCATGGTTTGGACTCTTGGGTCAGCGGGTTTTCAAAACTTCTCTAAAGGTTCTTGACAGCTACTCTCTTTTTCAGCTTGAGAAGGAGTATGTGTGTCGAGTGGAGGGGGAGTTTCCAGAGGATGAGGTGATCTGTGAGGAGCCCATCCTGGTAGTTTCCTTCAAAATCGGCCTCTGCCGTGTAGACACAAAAGGAAAGGAGTGCCAGACCGTCTTCCAGAGGCTTAGTTTTAACGGAAAAACAAGTGTGGTCCGCTGTCTACCCCTTACTGGTCGCACTCACCAGATCAGGGTCCACCTTCAGTACCTGGGCTTTCCCATCCTTAATGATCCCATCTATGGGTCATCAGCCTGGGGTCCTCACAGGGGGAAGGGGGAGTCGTGGGGAAGAGTGATGAGGAGCTTCTGCAGGCACTGGTGGAGGAACATCGCTCTCAGGAAAATTTCAACCTGCTGGATATTCCGGATGGCTGCACTGGCATTACACATGAAGCAGAGAAAAATAAGACTCTTGAGAAAATGGACAAGACACCTTGTACCTCTGAACCTGACAAGAGTGGACAAAGTTGTCCAACACAGGTAGATGCATGTGGCAATGACAACAAGCTAGATTGCAGTGAGGCAGTAAACACAAACAACACGTCAGTCAAAGACTGTCAGAACCCTCAACCAACTAAATCACATGGAAATCAAACTGGGGCAAACAATTCTACTCAGATAACTCTTCCAGGGAATCAAGACCACCTGTGCAGTGAATGTAAACTAGTGCGGTCAGACCCCACAGAGAAGGAGCTTATCATGTATCTTCATGCTTTACGCTACAAAGGACCTGACTTTGAATATTCCACACAATTACCCGATTGGGCAAAAGAGGACTGGGTGGAGGCAGATTAGAACAGACCTGATGAACGGTGCTGATGGCTTTGACATTTAATCCGCAGACAATCAGAAATCCTTTTAAGACATTTTGTTTGACAGTTTTTTTTTTTCAGATTAATTTCTTGAAGGTGGCATTAAAAACTTATTTTGCTGCTTTAAAAATGAGTATAAGTTGACACAGGACTGGTTCTTCACTGTGAGAACTGTTTTAATTTAATGTCATCCTTAAAGCTTTGAATCTGTCTTATACAACGGCCAACATTTGAAATAAATTGAAAGCCAGTGTGCAGGAAAATAAAATGTTTTATTTCATTTTTGTGAAAAATTAACATTGACAGCTATAAATAATACTGGTGGTGACCTTTATTTTTTTTGTTTTTAGAAAGCCTGTGATTGATTACCTTTGTCTATAAGGCAGGTTATTCTGCTAAGTGGCCCAAAGTGAAGGCTTATTGAAGATGTGCGATTATACAGTCAAGATGTCAAGTGACAAAAACACTTCTTCCAGAGAAAAATCTTAAATAACCCTGCTCATAGGCACATTTTTATAGCAGTCTTTTCTTGCTAAGGTCCTTGTTTGTTTTCTACGTATAAAAGGACCATAAACATTAAATTTACTCTTAGGACACACTCTTTTGCACAACACACAGTTTTAGCTGTTTTGAAACAACCTTTTGAAAGACATTTGACACATGCTGTTCATGTCATAAATACTGTTAAATACTTCGGGGTGTGGGTAAAGGTCGCCTGTCAGAGTTTCTCTTAACACTGCAGCAAGAGCTGTATGCAAAATTGGCTGTTGATACAGTTGCTTGTGGTGGTGCCTTTTCTGCATTTTAAATAGAAATTCAAGCTCCTCCTAATTTTGCAGTGGCTAAGGCATATGCTGACATCCATGGATCCTGAATAGTAATCACCTTAAGTGTATAAACTATAGCGTTACATCTGTTAGAAACCACTTTGGCCCTTTGAATTCAGCACATAAGGTAACATTACATTGTTTGGCACTGACACTAGAATAAACAGCATGACCTTTAATTAAAAGCAAGCCAAGACATCACAAATGACACACCGCTAACTGTAGGTTTCTGATTTTCTACATTATCACGAAAGACATACTGTACATGTTACTCCCACAGAGTGCAGAACCTACTTGACTTGAAGTTGGGCAACAGTTGTCTGCTTCTCTAAATGCGATAACGATTGAAGTCATAAACCGTATGTGACTTTGCACGCGGGTGCACCCCACGCAGCTCTTTCTCACATTTAAGTCCATGAGTGTATATGGCTCATTGGGGTCGACCTCAGCTCGGAGAAACCCAGTCTGTGCAGAGCGTCAAGATACGGAAGTTAAAAAGTTCCAGGCACAAAGTAAGTTCTGCGGGCAGCAGGTGCAGCACTCGGTACTTTCTGTGTCGATGACACAAAGCTGCAGTTAATATTCAAGTGTGGCATTTGTGCAAAACTGTGGCTGGATAGAAAGCTTCATCTTTCGTTGTCATGCTTTGTTTTGACCTTTTGCTGAAGACGCGCTCATGCTCTGACCTCATTTGTAACAAACAATGAAACAACCCTAATGGCAACACTGGACAAACATGCTGTCACATGTTACATTTGCAGTTGGCTTGTATTTCCTTTGTGTAATACAAATGTAACAGTGTATGCTCCTTTTCTTTTATCTATGTGATTGTATAAGTACAGTGGTTGATTTTTTTTTATACATATATATAAATCAAGAAGATGCACAGTGTTTTCAAGAATTTCTCCAAATTTCTTCAACAAGTATCCTCCCGTTGTCCGTCTCTCTTTATCCAAACATCTGGTAAGTCTGGCTTACTGTTGGGTAAAATCACCACTTCCTCACTCTGGCCGGTGCGGCCCTTGCCACAAGTCTCATAAACGGTTTCTTTCAGTGAGAGACGAAGCATATCTCTCCTCCCGTTGAGGTGTCCAGGTTGTAACTGAACCTCTGCCTCTCCTTCTTGTTCCTGTGTGGTTGAAGGTCCTGGCTCGACGTCACTGAGGCATGTTTCACAGGACTCCTCCAGACCCTCACAGGAGCTTTGAGACAGGGAGAGGTGGTGGTGATGGCAGCTCTCCTCCAAGGTATTTTCATCTTTGCAGAGAGATGGCTGGTCAGTAGTTCCAGTGTATGGCTCATGATGGTCTCCTCTATGCTTGAGGATGAGGAGGATGTATTGTTCCAGTGTTTCACCCCAACAGACTGACCCCTGCAGGTTTTGCACAGCATTTTGTCCTTAGCTACATCTTCTTCTGCCAGGTCTGCTTGACATAGAGTGTTTTCTTTGTAAGGAGATGAGGTCTGCACGGCTGGTGGTGGTTGGCAGATCTTCTGTCGATAACTGCATGTCTCCTCACTCTCCCCATCCATGCTATTCCTGCCCACATCTCCCTCACAGTACTCAATCTCATCAGAGAGCACAGAGGGCCGGTTTGACAGTTTGCTGGTGCAGGTGCTGTTCTCAAAGCTGTCACTCAAGCGATAGGCCAATGGCTGCAGCTCGTACTGCTCGGGCCCTCGGTTCCCACAATCACCTCCTCCAGTCTGTTTCTGCCTGTGCTGACGATGGTTGGGTAGAGATCAGCCGCCTGCTCCTTTGTCATAACTCCTCCTCACTCTAGATTTACCAAATGCTCCGTTAGCGGCAGAGGCCAGACAAGGAACCGGGCTCAGAACAAGAGGACAGCATGCTGTCAGTTTGGTCGGAAAAACATGGCAGTGCGATCATTCTGCAGTGTTTTTGGGGTCCACAAAAACAGCACAGGGACTGGAAAAAGAAGGTTGAAAATCCACACGCTACACATTTGACCAAAAACAGAAAAATCCCAAGCTTTCTGAAGAACAAGGCTGTGGCAGGTAACATGATGATCCCTATGAAGAAAAAAGCACCAGAAACTATTGCTACAGGACATCCCATCTTCTTAGTGGCGTGTGCTACTTTCCCGATTTTGTCTGAATGCGGAGCGAGGCTGTAAGATATGCAATAGTTGGCAATAAAATCAACTGACAGGCCTGCGGCAGATGATATAAACAGAGCCTCAGTGCCACACAGCTGCCATTCAAGAAGAACGAGGAGGCCGACGGTGACAAACACACTGCCTCCTACGGCTATTGTCCCATATATGCTCAGTGGAATACTCCAAGTGGTTATAAGAAGCAAAGCAAATGTGAGAGCTACTGAGAAGCCAGCTACTACTAGAGTCTCTGAGCTTAAAGACTGCTGCAGGTCAAAAAAGAGACAGCTGACTGATGAACCAGCCGTTCTCCAGCCCATGTGGTGCTCCTGATATTTCTCTGTTAAACCATGTCAGGATTTCTCTGTAAAAAACACTGGTTCTGCTAAAGTTGAAGCTGTGGAAGTATGTAGTTTTGAATGCCAGCACGAGGGCAGCAACCCTGCCATCTGGCTGGAAGTACACCCCTCCGCTGTGTGCCAGATGGCCCTCGGTATACCTCTCTGCCAGCATCATGCTTAGGCAGTTCTCAAAAACGTTGGGAGGGTAGGGAAAAGGGATGTCATTACAGCAGAAATGAAGGGCATCGTCGCTCTCTGAGCACCTCCTGACAGATATCCAGTGTATTAGCTGCTCCACGAGACAAATATTATCGGTCATTAGATCTTTATCGTCAGGTGCCGAAGGAGAATAAAAGCTTTGGTTCTGAACTCGTCCACACAGATCCCGCAGCCAAATCTGAGCATCAGGTCGGCTCATGTTGAAGTGAGGGTCAAGAACTAAAGACCCATTGCTTCTTGGGTTAAAGTGATCCCCATTGTCAGTCGGTTTGACACCCCAAACAAGCATCAATGTGACAGGCTTATCCTCTCCATTTCTCTGTCTCTCAAACATAAACATGTGACGGTATTCTGCGTCATATCTCTCAAATGGGTGACTGGAGCGGAAAAGTTGTGTGACCTTGCTCTCAAGAGCTGGCAGCTTCATGCCTGGGTCAATGCACGACATGTATGTACCTCCAGCAGCGAGCACTGCAAACCAACAAACCCAGATGTATCTAAACTTTACAACCCCACAAGGCAGGATTTTCAGAAATAATAAATTGGAGGTGTCAGTGAGACCACGATTTAATTCTCTCAGCTTCTGCCCAAGGCTGAAGAGGCACCTCTTGCGTGAGCTGATCCTGCAGAAGCCACCAGTGCTTCTGGAGCAGCAGGGTTTCCATCCTTGCACCGCTGCAGATACAGAGGACATATTTGTGTAATCGCCAACGTAGAATGAAAGAGCCCGGTAGCCACACCAAAGCCAAGAGCGAGCTGATGAAAGAGGCAGTTCCCGAGATAAACAGAGAAGCATTCTGATTGGCTGTGATGCTGCTCAGATAACCAGAGAAAAAAAAGCTGCACTGGAGGTCAACCCTGAAGCTAAAATCAAATAGCCAACTTCCTGCAAAGCTCTGTTTACTCTTTTCTCCAGGGAGGCTGAGGGGTTTTGGGTTAGCTGCAGATTCCAAAAGTCAGTAAAAATTAAAACCTGGTTGGAGCAGCTTCCCAAGAGAATAAGAGCTGCAGAGAGGTTGACCAGAGGGAAGAAAGTCAGACGAAATGCTACTTTGTAGAAAAAATAGGATGTTAGGAGGGAGCCGGTGATTGCTATAACAGATAGTGCTACTATGAAGAGAGAGTGGAGATACAGAGCCATAGTGAAAAGAAGTGATACAACAGCTAGGACAGGGTACACTGAATCTCTTGTCAGGTAATACTCAAAGAGAGCCTGCTTAATGCCAAAGTCTATGCCAGTAATAGTCGTATTATTGTAGGTCAGATCCCTGCCTTCAAGGCTATTCATGTATATCTCCATCATATGTTCCCCTTTGTCTATGGGTAAGAACAGAAGGCTGTACTTCAGTGTGGGAATTTGGTATTCAACAGTCTGTGGTCCAAGAAAGTCTTTGTCAACCAGGAAGTGCAAGATTTGAAACACCACATGGGACTGTTTGCAGCGGGAGGGGACAGAGGAACAGCTGCCGTGTTTGGGTCTCTCGGCACAGGCTTCTACTAGATGTCCTTCATGATAGTATGGAGCACATTTCCGGAGAAGGTTCAGAGATTCAGAAACCTGGTGTGAAAGAAAGAGAATGGAAAACAAATCAGCCCCAGATAGGATGCTTAGTGAGATTGCTTCAATCACTCATATCCACTTTCTTCTAACATTTTGTGAAAAAAAGCACATTTGCTTTCTGGCAGAAAGTTAAATGGAAAAGTCTGCACATATCCATATATACAGACCTATCTGTATAATACTTTACTGCTTTGTCAGAGAGAATAGTCCCTGTTTGGTTTTATAGTTAGATTTGTAACTATTAATAAAACTATAAATCTATAACCTGTTTATTTCTTAACTTTAGAGGTGTTGGAGGGTGGATTTTTGTTTTTTTGTTTTTTTACTTTGAGCCAGATCACAATAGCTGTTTCTTCAGCAAACAAAATCAAGCTTATCCACTGCCAGTGTAAGCTTTATATTCAACAGATATATCTTCTAGCCTCGCAAAACCAAATTAGACAATCTTCCATAACACTGAACTGTTACTTTAAATAGTATGAAACAAAAATGGAAATATGTGCTGGAGACTTTGAGGTAGCCTGGGTCACTAAGTTGTGTGCACAATCCTAAATCTGTAGCCGCGCTTCAAATTTCCCAATATGACCGTAGTTCATGTTAATTATGTCTTTCTCCTCCTCCACCACTGCTCCCTCTCTTCTCTCATCTCCACCCCATCCTCTTCCTCTTCACCTCAAGCCTCATCTCTTGAAGTCAGGACTCTAATACATGAAAACATGCATAAACATGCTCACTTATTTTCGATATTGTCATAGTTACTTATTATCAGCAGATTACACATGCGACCCACCCATCTCTGGACAGCTGACAACAAGCCAGCTGAACAACAACAGCAGCTGGTTATAAGCTAACATTATACCAGCTAATGTTAGGTTTGAGAGGCCACTTTCGTGCTGATAAACAGTATGACTGCATTTTCACATCGTATGAGAGATTATTTGCTATGTTTCTGAGTCCAACAATGTTAGATCAACTTCAAAGACAGTTTTACTAATGCCGGGTAACAGCAGCAAAAACAGCAGCACTTACTGACAGAAAAGTTCAGGATATGCTCAAAAACTCACCTCAGTATCGCTGTCATCAGACAGAAATGAGCTGCAATGACTCATCAACTCAAATCGGACTCCTTTCATCGGACATCATTTCTTAAGTCTTTCACTCTTCTCCAGAGTAAATAGACGTGGACATGTACCACACTGACAGCTGAGGTAAACAGCCGACTGACAGCCTGCTCTCACTACAGATAAACAGCGGACAGAATTTTGTGTCCTACAGCAGCCACCGTAGCTAGGATTGTGCACTTGAATTGTGAGGGGTAAGAGAACAGAATCAGCTGACTGCGGTCTGCCAGCATCTAGTGGTGAGATTTTACACACTGTACCTTTAAACTAACTATTGTTCAATTCACTTTTTGCTAACTGTACCTGAAGGTGCAGTTAAAAAGGTTGTAATGGCCAACTTTCTGCTTGGATTATTTTAGATCTGAGTTTTCAAATATCTATCGTGAATATAACAAGATGTGCTGAAATAAAGTACAATTTACAAAAAAACCTGTTCTTATAAGCTGACATAGCCATTTCCTTGTTTTATAATTTTGAAAATGAGAAGAAAGCTACAGTACTTGCTGTGAGGTGAGGCTGAGGCAGCGGGAGGCATTAGTTAGGACTGCCAAATAATTCCCCAGAGACCAGCTTGGACAACAGCCGCTTCTGGACATTCCCTCAGCCTTCACCCTCACATGCTGCTGGCACAGGTCCTGGAACTGGGCTTGGGAGCGAATCTGTTTCACAAGAGGCAAAGGTTGTTTTTTTTGAACACATGCCCAGATTTAAAACAATTTAATAAAAAATGAACTAATTTCACATAAGATAATGTAGAGTGAATTTAATGAGAGGAGATGGATTCAAATGTGGAACACAGCCACTGTATCAAACAGAAAGAGGGAGGGAAAGGAGACGATGACTAAAGGTTTCAGCAAAGTTGACATGAAGGAGTGAGTAGAGCAGAACAAACCCTGGATTGTTCAATCTCACACATGGCATGGATCGCCTTCAGACTCCAGAGACTGGCTGAGTTTTCTGATCGAAACACCAGCTGGGCAAAACGCTGGCCTGTGTGGAGAGAGACAGATGGATTCACAATGCAGGAACAAGATGACCAGCCGTGATTTGTCGGTTCATGAGGATGGTCAGAAATGCTCAGAATGTTTTTAAACTCTTCTCAAGGGTTTTGAGGTATGAATTCATGAGGATGAAAGCAGGCAAAAAATCATATTTCATGTGTGTTTTATCCCGCCGTCAGTGTTGGATGTGAATAGAAAATAGCCTGCTTCAATAAAATGCAAACCTCAAGGCTTGGAATTGCTAATAAATCTATTTAGGGAGTGTTCTGTATTTTAAACAGAAGTCTTTGATCTAACAGAAGAGTATTTCAAAGCAGAGCTTAAAGAAGAAAATCTGGAATACCATTCCCAAAGAAAGGCACTCAAAAAACTCCTTTGAACTGCAACTTTTTGTAAATTTGTATTTAAGTGGCCACTTTTATGTTGTACTTTCCTCTAACTTTACAGAGACCACTAATTACTCTTTATTAAGCTGCATTGTTTTTGCCTAACATTTAGAATTTTTTTACATGCATTTTATAGAACTGAATTAAAATGAAATAAATTGCAGCATTCACACTTACATATTTATCTCTCAATTTCATTTTCTAACTTTCAGTATGTCGTGGCCAGTGGAGATACATATCACTCTTAACTGTTGTGAATCTACAGTGCAAAAATAGTCAGAGTTCAGGTTTGAAGAATTCACTCATTTAGTCCTCAGTAAATTTAACATTAGATATTTACTAAACAGCTTAAACTGATCAGGACTTACTCACCTGGAGCATCACAGAGGAAGGTGTCTAAAGTGGAGTCCCTGGCCAGCATCCTTTTCATTCGAGCTTTGGAGGTGTCCTGGCCGCTGCTGCTTTCTCTGCCGACAGCACCCCTAAATCTAGCACATATAAAACCAGACAGATGCTTTTCTTTTTATCATTTTGATTTGAACATTTTTAAACTGCATTCATTGTTTTTGGACTTGGGGTGAGCACAATAAGCACTGACGGCTTTTTCCTTGATATTGCTTATTTATACATTTAACAGGAATGCTGCAAAATTAGGATTCAGTTAAAGTCCAGTATTCACTCATCTTCTGTCTTGTTTTCCATAAACTTGAAAACATCTGCCGGCTTAATAATGATATTAACTCAGTGGGAGAGATTGCATGCACGGAAGATATTTATTTGTGGGTTTGCCACAGTGACTAGCGTTATTATTTTAAGAAAATGAATAATGGGGTGACACAGTGGTTCCTTTCCCCCCTTTGAGCAAGAACCTTCCTATTTCGCACCTCTGATGTGGCGTTTGTTCTACCAGCATGGGTTCTGGGTTCTCCTATTTTCTTCCACAGTCAAAAGACATACCTAAATTGGCTGTGGAGGTAGATGTGAGAGTGTGAAAGACTTTCACTCTGTGTTAGCCCTTTGACAGACTGTAGTCTGTTCAGGTTGCACCCTACCTTTCATCTTAAGGTTCCAGTTTTACTGCAACTATAAGTTGGATAAGCAGTTATCAAATTGCATGGATGGACAGATTAATATTTAAAAGTCTGTTCACACTATTTATATCAGTATATTCTTAAAATATTTTGAATTAAAATATTTATTCAGTCATT
This sequence comes from Pterophyllum scalare, assembly GCA_024447675.2. Classification (NCBI taxonomy): domain Eukaryota; kingdom Metazoa; phylum Chordata; class Actinopteri; order Cichliformes; family Cichlidae; genus Pterophyllum; species Pterophyllum scalare. Next base: position 13,144 of record JAMQGT020007366.1, on the reverse strand, counting down.
CTTCCACTTAATCAGTACACCCGTACAGTGTACTTAGTTTGTCACACGCTGCTTCTGTATTTTGGCCTAGTTTTTGTTAATAAATAATAACATGGTGTAATAGTCGTGTGTTTTTGTTCATCTGAGGTTCTATAAGGAGAAGATTTTTTTTTTATTATATCCTGATATACAAAACCTTAGAATTGGAAGAGGGTGTACATTATTTTTCACATGACTGTATGTAGTGTCTACTACATATAATTAATAGCACTGGCAATAAAATATTATTCATTTTCAAACATTGACAAGTTGCAACCACATGATACGGCCATGATTTATTTTTGTGTAGAGCTCAAATCCATTTCTACAACAACATATCTGTGCGTTTGTGCAGAAAACCTTTGTTATACTAAAACATTCTGCTGACCTTTTACTGAGGTGCTGTGGTAAAAAAGACAGTTTTTTCCCAGGGCCAGTGTTCTCCTGCAGCTTGGACAAGCTGGACATGCGAACTCCAATGTATGTTCCTCGCGGCTGAAAGCCCTGTAGAAAGAGAGCACACACAGACACACATTCAAACACAAGCAGACATCCAAGCAAAAGACAATGTTGATGGTGTTACACTTCACGCGATGTAACTTACTGAATGAATCAGCATCACAAGCAAAATTAAATGTCTGATAAAAACGCACACAGTCACCCTGTATGTGCTTGTTTTGTTACTGAGTGACATTTACAGAAAGAAAGCAGGACTCTTAGGGTTTGCATAATCATTCTTGTTTGCTTATGTAAATCTTTATTAGTTTTGTCATTCATGATTCATTGTTGTGATTTGCTTGTTGAGGTTTGAGAATGATTTCTTAATCAGTGTTTACCCTGTAAACATGCATCTCATAGGTGAGAAAGTGTGTTTAATTAAGATGACAGCAAGTGTGATTTAATTCAGTGCAGCTCATTGAATCTGAGATTAGACTGAAGTAAAATGATATGGCTGACATTATGAGTCATTAGGAGAACAGTAATTAACAACACTCAGCCTAAGGTGGTGAGTGATGTTTGCATTGTTGATTTAACAAAAGCTGACAGTAGAGATACATGTGCTACAGGAAGTGAAAATTAGGATAAAAATTTGAAGATTGCTTGCGTGTGTGTGGGTGTTCTAGTTTTTATGACCCAGTGGGGACTTTAATCCATCTGCACACCAAACCATGGGGGCCTCCTGTGACCGTGGGGACCAGACTGCTTTTTTAAATGTTGGAATTAGATTAAAGTTTGGCCTAATGGGTGTACACTCGGGGAGACACTAGTATCAATGTGGCAACCACAGACTATGAATTGTTAATTAAATTCAGCAACTTGAAGTGACAGCAATAGTTATAGTAAGCTTTAGTAGTGTAAAGTGGCCGGGGCTGGAGCTAAACTTGTCACAACTTTGAGGCCTTTGAAGAGACTACCAACAGAATACCGATGACTAACATCATGACTTGGTGGGAAAAAACGCTAGAGGGTTACCTATACAGAGAGTTACCTTTACGGATGCTGGGATGTCTTCTAGCAGTCACCTTTAGCTACTAAGTGTTACACAAAGAGTGAATCACTCTGTATAACCACATTCATGTTTATGCCCAGAGTGGACTTTAAACTGAATGCACACTGCAAATGAGTCACCTTTGTGGATTCAGTGATATGGTAGTGTACACCCTTGTATCACCACAGTAACAAAAATTGAAGTTCCCATGGGTTCAGACTTCTTTTCAGAGTTAAGATTTTAGGATAAGGCAAGATTTAGGCTTAGGTTTTGGCTGGGGAATGCATTTTATGAACAACAAAGTGTGCGAGAGTGTGTGTGTGTATGAGACTCACCAGCAATGGGTCAGAGAAGTCTGGCAGTGGGCCAATCAAGAATGCAGCCAGTGAGCATCCCAGCAACAGCACAGCACAACAGAGCAGAACTGCTAATGGATAGTCCACTATCACCTGGGAATAACTGTTAAATAGAAAACCACAAAAGAATCAGGCATATGAAAAAAGAATGATGATAAAAATAAGAGAGACATGCAGTACCTTTTGGATTTTACAATTTTTTATTAAAAGGGTTTTTACACTTACTTTCTAAGGATACAGTATAGTCCCCCATTTCTGTTCACAAAAAGGAAACTGTTATTAGCACAGTATTTTTACATTTTGTAAATTTGTTGATTGATTTTCTTCCCACAAGGTAGTTTAGGCAGTTCTTAAATAATGAAAACAATGATTTTCACTTTTGTAGTAACTATTTAATAACTCAAACTAACTAAAAAAAAATGCCCATTTTCAAAAACACACCTCACTGTCACCACATGTCGCTGCTTTGGTTTCTGAGGCCCACTTTCATTTGACCCGTGCAGCCAGTGACATCTCACCGGTCCATGGCAGGATGACTGAGGGGCAGAACCACAGCTGTGTCCCACTTTCACAACAATTCCTCCTTCAGCATGAGGACCAGTGGTGTTTGAATGACAGCTGTGGCAGGCATTTGATTTGATTGGTCCACAGTGACTGCAGTGTGGACATTTTAGAAGTTGAGGAGTCTGGGGAACCTAAAAGAGGAAGGAAGATAGCAATATGACTATATATATATATATATATATATACACATATTCTAAAGCATACTTGGTGATAGAGCTGGAAGGAAGAAGAGGGTCTGCCAAGGCTGCTGCAGCTGTCACATAGCTCCCCTTCAGATTGTATGATAGTCAACTGGGCCTCAGCAGAGCTGTCAGGGGGGCACAGAGAAACTGTCGGGATCTCACTAAGGACAGAAGTCAGACGGGGAGAAGAGAAAGTCAGTGAAAATATAAAAATAAGGAAATATATTAACAGGAGGAAAGATGTGATTGGCAGTGGCAACAACAAAAAAAACAGCCGTTCTTTTAAAATGAAGGTGCAAAAGTTCAGCCTGTAAACGGTGACTGACACCTCAGTTTCTTGACTGTACTTCTTGGCTTGGCTTCATCTCATATTTAGTGGAGAATTGAGCAACCCAGCAGAACTAATGAGGTAAGGAATGGATTTCTGGGTAACATACTGTGGCTACTGGAAGAAAGAAGGGCCAATTAAAATGGAAGGTAGGAGGACGAATCGAGAAGAAGTGAGAGAGTGAGACTATTTTTACATCAAGTCACCATCGTTGAGGTAGGTGGCTGTCTAGTATAGCACACAAGACAAGACTGAGTGATAGCTCATGAGTAATTGCAACCTTCAGGAGTTGGTAATATTCCTTTCTCATTTTTAAAAAAATATATTTTGCAGCTCTCATGAAAACTGTCTCCCTTTAGTCAAGTTAACAGTGGTTTTCTGTGGATAGTAGTGTTGGTTTATTGGTCCATCACTTTGGCCCAGACTAAAATATCTCCACAGCCATGACTGACATGAACTATTGTGTAGTACCCTGAAGATGAGTCCTACTGACTTAGTTATCCATTAAATTTTTTCCCCATGAGCACCACCATTACATTCACTACAGTCAGAGCCACTTTTTATTTCAATGTCTATTTTTAACTGGCATTATGGCTTTATTCTAGGACCTCCCCAGCAGCAAGACCGCACTACAGAGCAATGCAGAACAGAGCAGACCTTAATGACAGTAGACAAAGACTGGCATGATAGCAATAGCAATTGTAAATGTGGGTTGCAAAGTGGCTTGTAATGGGATTCCTGGGTGAGCTTGACTTCATGGCCTGCCTGCTCAGTGTTATTGGATGGATTGTCATGCAATATAAAGATGTTATCAAAAAAAACATAAATGGGTGATTGTTTATCTCAGGTCAAAATGTAAACCAATTAAAATACCTTGGTTTGTAAACAAATAGATGCTTCCAATAACCTGAGCATGTCGTAAACATCAGCATGTAAACATGTCATTGTAAACCTGAAGCAATCTCACAAAGGTGCTTTTTTAAAAAAATATTCTATTCTTTTTGTACCATAAAATGTCTCATTCCTTAAGAATCCTTATTCTTATTTTTATATCACCCCACACATACACACAAACACACGCCAAGAAAATAAAAAATAATTAAAGCAGCCTTAAAGTTGTACCATTTTGAAACTACAGTTAAAAAAATGGACCTAACAGGATTGTTGTGTATTTCTCTGGCTGTATCCCAAGAAGAGGGCATGAGGTCCTTGAAGTCTGCCACATGCTTGTTTTTCCACAGAAGACTGGATACAGCCACACTTCCTGCCTAGTCACCATGGTGACAGAGTATGTCAACAGAGCCTAATTGACCTCACAAGGTTTTATTTGCATCCCATAATAAGGAGCACAAATGATGATGAGCAGTCTGTTGAATTGGTATACACAAGCAGAGGGATTATGGAGCTTATTAATGGAGCTCAGCGAAGAAGTGAACTGCAGATTTTTGTTTTCATCTTACAATAAAACTGTGTTATGACCTAAATAATGAATACCCCACAAAATCCCCAGCAGCTCTCAGTCGCAAGGCATTTGTTCATCAACAAGTTTGGCCTATTTAGATGCTAAAAATAAGTGAATAAACAAACAAAATGAAGTTAACTCAGAACATTCCAAATTAATATGTGACCATTCCCAGTGCTGTCACAAGAACCTTCACTGCAGCTTAGAAGTGACACAAGATTACAATTACAGATACTAGGGAATTCTGCCTGGCTGCCTCTCAACCACGGGGTTTGGGATATTAGTGTTTGACCCTAATTTTCCACCTTAAATGGTTTCCAGAGTTGGCCAACCTAGGCAAAAACACATAAAGGAACCCATTTGTGGAACGCTTCAATAATTTAGTGGATGAATTAAAAAAACACACACACACACCCAAAAAGGTGTCACCAAGCTGCTCACGACACATGGGACAAGAAAGGAAACCGACACTCTGCACTGAAATCAGAATGACCTCATAAATCAGAGTTTATATCCAAACAGCAGAGTGCACAGCTGAAACAAAAGTTATTCATATTTCACCGTGCACACATTCAGTTGCCAGATTATTAATCATCTTAAAATAATGAAGTCTCATATAACAACCATAAATCACCAGTGATGGCAGACGATGTCATTAAATATTAGAAACCTCTCTCATTATTACATCTCAGATTCATTGGAAAATACAGCCAGCACCAACAGTTTCAGCTAAAAACTGAAAATTATATATTTAGAAAGACGTTGGGTATTTCGGGGATGTTATTAGATTGACATTATATCTACATACAGTTGGACAGTTTGAATTAAAGTGTGTTCATTTTTTAAGCTTCTAATTTGTTATGTGAAATGAAAGACATTCAAATTATAACGTTTTACCTCTGAATGAAGTGGAAAAGAAGCAGAAATCAACATCAAAGCACAAATCAGGCTTGCGCTTCAGTACCGTACTTTGTAAGACTGCTGAGTGTTATTAAGGTTGAAAATGAGTGCATCAAATCACCTTAAAGTTGTTCTAAGGTGGCCCTGGGAGGAGTCAGAAAATCTCTGAGGCTTAAAGACTATCAGCTGTTCTCTCTCACTCTCTCTCTCTCCCCAACATTTCCCTTTAGATCTTTGTCTGTTTTCATTTCCACAGCACGTCTCTTGCATCAACTCTCTGGATGTCAGTCAAAGTCATGCCTCTTAAAATTTCCTTAACTGACAATCACACGCACAGACACACTGGAGAACTGCGCAAAAGCCCACTCTATATGCAGAGGGCCAGCTGTTAACCTTTAAAAGCCAGAGCTGTGGGACTGTCATTAAAGGAAAAGATTTGATGCTCTGTCTCCGCATACAGGGGAAGAAACCAAGTGGAGGAGTGTTTGTGGAGAGAGAAAAAAAATGTGGCCTGTTGCTGAGCTGAAGGGTGACAGGTCTCAGCTGTTTCCTGCCCTGTTTTCATGTTTGAAGCCTCTCAGCCATCAGATTTTTAATATGTACCATGAGAACAAAGTAAGTGACTGGGTGACATCAGTGACCAAAGGAACCAGTTTGCCCAAAGCAGGAGGATGACGCTGAACAGATCCCAAAGAGCTCCAGGCAATTATTTGTGTACTGCTCGCTGCATCCTGCATAGAGTATCTGTCAGAAGCAGAGATGGAACAATTTCATATGGTGGTACATTAAAGTGGGCACTTAGGGAACCAGCTCTGAGTATTATCTTCCTAAAACACTTATGTAGAGTTCAGTGTCCCTGAAAAGAGTCCTGAAAACGCAGTGATTATCAAGTAAATTCTTGAAACTAAGCTGATAACAGCATATCTGCAGCTTGTGACCACAAATAGTGCTGCAATAATGTTGAAAACACAATGATAATAGAGTAATGGGGGAAAAGAACAGCAGCAGCAGGAATCCTGTCAGGTACTGTTCACACTGTCCCCAGCAAAAACAGCTGGGTTGAGTAGCCTACCATTCAGCGAAACCCAGGAGGGTAAAAACACCTTCCCGTCTGCTGTCAATATACATTCATTTTCTCCACTAATCAAGTTACACAGTGACCTTTTAGAGATATCCACAAACAAGAAAAAAAAACCTACCTTTGGCAAGCCTCCCGAATTTCCTTTTCTTCTACAGGAGAATCAACCATTACTATCGCATCCGTGCTTTCTCCGATTATCGAGCAAGCATCCATCCTCCTGCCGATTCGCCTTTTTTTTCTTTTAAGGCAATTACAGCAATTATTTCCTGTAATTTAGGATTGGGTTGACCAAACAGTTAATTTGCCATCTGCCAAGACTGAGTCCACGAGGATCAGATGCTTGTTTCTGGGGCTTCTACTACAGAGCAGCACCAGGGCTGTTTGGGTTAATCTGCCCCGAGCTGCGCTCTGATTGGCGGAGCCACGGTGATGCTGAGGAGGCTGCATGGTCGCTGTCCAACTGGCCGCGGTGCTGGAGCACCAAGTGAAGGGTGGTTAAGCCTCGGTGGCTGATTAAGTGGCTCAGACAGGAGCTGCAGCTGCTCATTATGAAGGTGTACAGACAGTGATGCTTCACTCAATTAAAACAACAACTAACTGGGACGTCCAACTGCTGATCACAGCGACGCTGAATAGGGATCGGCTCGGGTGAAATCCACTGCTTCTAATCGATTTCCTCTTAAATCACCACTAGTCAGTAAGGAGGAGACTAAGACCATCAGTGCATTAATCGTTGATTTAAAAATAAGAAGCATACTGAACGTAAAGGGAAACATTTTAATGCAAGCGTGTAAGATTTAAGCACCATCCCGTCATCTTTTTATACCATTACAGTAACAAAGAATGCGTCCATAAATTATGTATAAAGAGGTCTGCAACTAGCAGTTATATTAATATCATTTAGGAGAGTGATGATTCATAGATCAGTTATTAGCCAACTTTCAGTGGTTAGATACCAATGCAAACTTGATGGATCAAAATGCCCCAAATAATGAATTATTAAAATATCCAGATGTAGATGACTCACCAGAATGGGAGAAAAGTGTTACAAACACTATCACTGAAATTGGAAAGAAAATCCAGCCAAAGGGATATTTCACACACTGGAAGCCCACATGTTTTTAATTAATTGTTCTATGTAAAGGAAAAGCAAGTGACTCAGTGAGGTACTGTTGGTATGTCATTGTAGCTTTATAAATTGTCTCCTGTTAGAAACAAAATATGTAGAATTTGCATCATACAGATGAGGACGTCAGGCTGCAGATTACTTTTAGACCATACTTTTAGGTTCAGTTTAAATGTACCTGTGACTCGGCCGATCCTGCAGCTATAACTTTAAATTGTCCTCATATCACTCGTCTTCCAAATACCTGGAAGGTATTTTGCTTGAAAGCAGAATCTCTTTTAAGATTCAGTTTCAACATCTGGCTCAAAAAATTTGAAATGAAACTCCGAATTAAAGTTTTTCTTCTTTCATCTATAAAAAATGTTGTGCTGTCTCCCTTCATGTCTGTCCTTGGCAGAGACAAAGATAGTCGACGTTACTGATGCTGCCCAAACAACATTTACCACAGCGGAACCCTGCACTTGATCACATTGTTCTGTCTCTAAAAGGCTGGACGGACTTCCTCAAAGTTAAGAAGAAACATCCATCTGATGCTATTCATGTTTAAAGTTCTACTGTCACAACTGTCCTCTCAGGTGAATCTTGTAACAGCACTTCAAGGGGAAAAAAATTAATGCTTTTCGACATCTTGGTGGCTCTGATTTCAGGTGCTGTCTGTACAGTATGCATAGTATTGTGGTTTATTTTGTACCACTTTCTATTGTACCAAATTTTTCACATGAATGCTTGATCTAGTGTTCTGTAGCTTTTAAATGCTTGTGTACCTGTAAGTCACTGACTTGCCTTATGTTCTTCCCAGTTAAACGCGCTCATGCTGCCATCATTACAAGAATCATTATCAGAATAACCTACATTAGCCTATCCTGATTTATGTGCCTTTATAACACAAAGTAAATCATGCCTGTTAAAAATTAGGATTTCCTATATGAGAACAAACAAAACAAGACTAAAAATAAATAGAGTACTGTATTGCCTCCCTCTGACTCAAAAAAGTAACAATTTTCAGTATCTGACATGGTTTAGGGGTGGATTTTACATACCTCAGTTGATAGTGCTGTTACTGATTATTCTGCCCTGCTGTTTCCCAAATAAGGGGAAGAGAAGAGAAGAGAAGAGAAGAGAAGAGAAGAGAAGAGAAGAGATTTCAGGGGTGAGAACTGGCCAAAGCCGACCAGACTCAAAAGAAAGCAGAGACTGTGACACAGCAGACGTTTGTGAAACTCTGCTAATGAGGCGGCTGCTGGTCTGGATCTGGTTATAAATATGAATCATGGCACTGGGTGCTTCTCTGTAAGAGGCCACCATTGAGGGGGAAAAAGGTAATAATTTATCGAAAGAAAGCCAAAGAGCAAGAAAAGAAAGGTGTGAGAAAGTTTTGAGGGAGAAATAAAAGTCCTCGTTTTATGGCTTTAAATCTGAAAGTGCAGTCTAATTTATGTCTATTATAAGTGATTCGTGATGGTCAGCACTGACTCATGCTAATCTAAAAGTGTGATGCTCTTGCTCCAAACTGCTGCACGCTACTGATCAGAGGTGTCACCAGAGCTGAAAGAATCGTGTAAAGAAATATAATATTGCATGTATAGACTACTGAAGTCTAAACAGGCCGAAAGGCACAGATGAGAGGGTGCAGCTGTCTGATCTTATTTAAGAACATTCTTTATAAACTTTGTGTTCAAGTTTGTGTTTGTGAATTGCTGGCCTCGCACTGAACAAAAGCCTGCTGTGCACGTGGTTGGCATGGAGTTTTCTGATCCACCTGTGTGGCAGCTGACATTGCCAATGCCTTGTTGACTTCAGGCACTGATTAACTTACACTGTTTAACTGCTCAGCATGCCACAAACCCTCAGTCACACACACACACACACACACACACACACACACACACACACAAGAGAAAAAAAAAAGCCACACAAATATCCACATATGCAGAGCCTGACAAACTTGTACTGGATACAAGACACACATGTATAATGAGAGGGTTTGGCTTGAGGCTGGTACTGAGGTGACAGCCATGGTAATTTCCTGTGGCAGATTTTATGCCAGTGAATGGGGACAGGAAGGGAAACGCTTCATTAAAGCTTCAGTGCTGCTTAAAGATCTGTAGCCCAGACGCATTTGGCTAAAAACAAAGATGCAAACAGAAATATGGCATGAAATGGAAACAAAGCGATAGAGAGAAAAGAGCGCGTCTGCGAATTTCCATTGATATGATGGTAATTCAGTTGACTTTATAAAAACACATTCTGGTTTCTGTTAGAAGGAACAAAAAGGTGTTTTGCTGCCACCTGTTGGACAGATTATGGAAGTGATTCAATTTCTTTAACCCCCTCTGGATCTCACTCATACTGGAAAAAATGTTGTTTTTATTTAAGTTATATGTAAAAGTATCATTATATTCCGCCTAAATGAATTAATACATGAAATGTACAAATTTAAATACTCAATAATAACCTTTGTGTGTGTGTGTGTCTTTTAAGTAAATGTTCTTATTAATTTCATTATTTAGCTCCTCAGATAAACTACATGGCTGCTGCTGTAAATGCAGCTACACTGAGTGGCAACGAGAGGCCGAGCTCTCCTGCAAAGTTGTCCAGCGGGTGTAAAGTTACGAGCGGGCAGGACACACCTCTAGAGGGAGTTCCCGGGGAGGTGGAAACAAGGAGCCGATCATTTCTCCCTGTAGAAAGTCAGGAGCCCTTTCACTTGAGAGGGTGGTTACCTCTGCCCGCGGCTGAACGTCTTGCCAGAGGTATACGTGCCGCCAGAGGAAAATGCCCGGGATGGGCAACTCTTTACGCGCGGCTGCCCTCCTGGCTTTCGTGGTTCTTTCAGTTCTGGTGGCTCTTCTGATCAGCAGCGTGCAGCAGTTTGGAGCAAGAACATCGCACTTTTCTGCAGCAACTTCTGGTGATGACGGGGAGTTAGCGTCGCTCCGCGAGGCATTGATTTACCAGCTCGGCGAGAGGCGGAAAGAAATTATTCCATTGCTTTCAGCTGGTGGTGGTGATGATGATGATGATGATGGTGAAAACGGACTGTTAGGAGAAAGGCGGCATTTTTCCCAGCACGACTCGACTTTGGATTCCAGTCTATGGAATGAGATCACAGTTGGCTCCCGGAAAGCGCATCTGGATGAAATGGGTTGTGATTCTCTGGTGGACATGCAGGCGGTGGAGATCCTCGGCTCTGGATACACTAAGCTGGTTGTCAAAGTGAATCTGGCCGGAGGTCAGCCTGTGGCGCTGAAACTCGTCAACGAGCAAGGCATAGACATGGGGAAGTGCGTGGAGGATTTTAAAGATCCACAGGGCTGTCGTGAGCTCGTTTCCTTCAAGCTGAAGAAAGAAATGGTGCTTTTGCAAAGACTGCAGCATCCGAACGTCATTAAGGTGAAGTTTCCTCTCGCTCTGTCTCGAGTGTCTACATTTCAAACCCCCCCTTAAAAACAACTTTGTATCAATGCAAATTGCAACTCAAATACTAAAAGAGCATTTTTAGGTTGCATTTCCCCCCCCTCAGTGTTTATTTAAGGACGATGAAGTATCAGAAGCTACTGTTGACTTCTGAGCGCTCCAGCTGGGGAACTGGATGATGTGAAGATTTTCCGTAATCCTTGTACTACAGCTCACATTTTCCTTTTGTTTCACACACATTGAACTGGATGAAAGGTTGCTGCAGGGCCTTCCCATCTAATTAAATTAAATTCACTGACCCTCCTCTGACCTCTGGGTCCAGTTTAGCGAGAGCAGACAATGTGCCTCTGTCCTCTCTACTATCCCTGGTTGCATCTGACCCCCCCCCCCGTCGCTTATTCACTCAAACTGTTACAGACCAATTTAGAAGAAGTTTGAGCTTAAACTGTTGGGTTTCTTTCTCGAGTCTTGCAGTCGTGTGACAGCTCAGTCGATGCATTTTACAGATGTACTGAATTCTGTAATGTAATTTTTCCATCACATGTCATAACTGCGAGAGCGAGGTTGGCACCACACTGTATCCTCCCTTTGCTCAAAACATTTAGACACTTTAACCTTTTGCGTTCTCTCGCTCTCTCTTTTTTCGGAATTAAAATGCAAAACAAACAGTGGCATAACTGACCCAGCTTTTCTCTATTGTACTGTGGCTTAACCCAGTTATTTTCCACCCTGCAGCTCAAAGGTCACTGTGCAGGAGGAAGAGGAGGAGAGGGAGGAAGAGTCACAGTCATTCTGGAGCAGGGGAACCCTCTCCAGATGATCCAGCTGCTCCAGAGCCCCTGGGAGGACAGATTCAGAGTAAGCACCGCAGTTCCTGCTCGTCAGCTGTTGAAAAGCGTGTTCTGTCATTTGTGTCATACGCTGCAGACGCCCTGGAAGTGTCTCTCACACTCTTTGTGCAAAGAGCTGTGCAGGTCATTGTTCATGCTGGCAGAAAAGGTGAAGGTTGAAAAACGAGGCAGGCGGACATTTGAAACTCCTGGAGGTCTGACATCTGTCCCTCAGTGTATTTGATCAGGCCGAGGTTTGGAACGGTGATGGGCCCTGGAGTTAATTCACTTATGGCTAGGAATGTCATCTCATCCCTAACACACACACTTAGACACGCACACGCTTTAGCAGCAGCACCCCCAGCCCCCCAATCACAGGTATGTTCCACAGTGGAAGCCAAACAAAGGCTGAATTTACACTCCAGGGATTCAGATATGCTCGTCTTCGCGCATGGATGTGTTTGAAAGGGAGAGTGGGTGGGAAGGGGGGGGGAATGCCTGAGCATGCATGTTTTGTTTTTGGACCGGCAAAAGTAGCTTGGCATTCTGCACGTATCATCTCAACTCTGGGCATCATTTTGCTGCATCACCCAAATAGCGGTTCATAATACCAACACCACCAACCGCTCGAGCTGCTTGGCCCCATTCAGCTACATGGCATCTGTGCAGGCTTCAGTAATCCAGGGGTGTTTGGTTTCAGCCAGCCCCGTTTTTGCTGCGCCCCGAGCCCACCAAGTGACGTCCAGGAGACTCGGAGCATTACCTAACACTGCAGTTATGTTCGCAGTGTGACAGAAGCATTTCATGCACTTTTAGCGCATGGCTAATGCTTTAATTTTTGCTTTTGGTAGTCACCTCATTCCCTCGCTCTGTTTTTATTATAGGATTTAAAGAGTACTATAAAAACAGTGTTGGGGAAATGGTTTGCAAATGTGGTTGGTGAACCGTCTTTAAAGGGAAGGCTTTTGCAAGGCTGACAGTTTTAATTATTTTTAGCTGTTTAATTAAACCGGATTAAATTTTCCAGTGTTCTGAGTTTTTAGGGGGAAAAAACAAGTCAGTTTAATTTGAAAACTGATATTTTTAAAAGATTTTCATTGAACCAAAAGATTTTCAAAAATATACGTATAATGAACTAAACTCTGCAATTACAAGTAAGGTGATTACTTATGATTATTTTTTTCATTGTTTAATCTTACAGCTGTTTTTTATTTAACTAATCTGTGTTGAAACAGTTGAAAATATATATGGCTATTTTGAGCATTAAAACAATACTTCAAGGTTCCGCATAAACGACTTTTGGTATTTTTCTTTTGTCATCAAAATGTAATATTTTGTGATTTTGTGCTTCTGGTATGACAAAACAAACTCAGAAGTCATGATTAAAGTGT
>JAMQGT020007365.1:0-23733 GCA_024447675.2 Pterophyllum scalare | reverse complement strand
AAGCTCACACCTGTCCTGACAGAGGAGCTCACACCTGTCCGTGACAGAGGAGCTCACACCTGTCTGTGACAGAGAAGCTCACACCTGTCTGTGACCTCAGAGCTGGGCAGTGTGGGTCAGTGAGCTCAGTTGGGGCCTTTCTGTCTCTCGTTGAGGTGCTCACACAAAGACAGTGAAGGACTTACTTAAATATTATTTCTCTGTTGTGCTGTAGTTCAGTTGGATACCTGTCTGCCATCTTTGTGTGCCTAACCACATTATTTCTGCACTTACAGGCTGCAGGCCCTCAGGTCGTTGGGCTGCACCTGTTTAAGGCCGACATTCCTCCAATGAACTTCCAGGAAACGTGACTGTTTTTGTTTCCTCTTCAGTGAACTGCAGTTCTGTGCAGAGATGAGATCAGACTCTCTGACAGATGCTTTTGTTTGTGCGGCTCACAGGAGGCTGTAGTGTCTTTACTCACAGCCTAAAGTGAGCAGGTTAATGTGCACCTGACAGTTTGGTGGACTGCAGTGAGTCTGTGCTGCATGACTTCAGTCAGGTCAAACACACACGTCCTCCTTCCTCACCGAGGAAGACTCGTCGCGCTGTGGGAGACCTGAGGACGCTCAGATTTGGTTCAGGTTTCAGGTTTTCGGGTTTGCCTGATGGTGTGTGAGCGTGCAGGAACCTTCTAACCTTCAGCTGCTGCTGCACCTTTGGACCTGTTACAGACGCAGCGAGGAACAGACTTCATCCAGCAGCATGATTTTATCAGAGCTCTTCTCTCTGTGCCTCCTTCCTCTGACTGTGTCTGCAGTCACAGCAGCACCTGGTAAGAAATCACCTTCATCCTCCTCTGAGTGTTTCAGCGTCTTCCTTACAGGATGTTCTGATTCCTGTTATAATCCACGCAGGCTGTAGATGCTGGAAACAGTTTAAATACCTCAGATCCAGACCACTGACTCCTGTATATGTGGTGATGATGATGATGATGATGATGAATATGATGTGCTGGGAACTGGCAGCCCGGTCTCACAGCAGGTCAGCGAACTGAGAAACTCTGAGCTCAAACTCACCTGCAGGCAAAGACCCGAGCTCCCATCCATCCATCCATCCATCCATCCATCATCCATCATCCATCATCCATCCATCCATCATCCATGCATCAGAGATTTTCTCTGAGGGTCTCTCACAGGTCTGCTCGGGGGGGGGCGGACACTGGACAGGTAACCAGCTCGGCGTGTACCCGCATGCAGTCACAGCCCCCCACCCCTGGCCTCACAACAAAATACTGTTTATTAAAAAGCAGGTAAATTACTACATTTACATTTATGAAAAAGGCGCCTCACCATTGGCTCTGAAATGAAATTACTGAACTTCACCATCAGATCCAGATTTTAAAAAGGTTTTTTTTAAAGAAAAGTATCCGAGTAGATTTAGAAGGTTTTGAACTCTTCATGTTTCTACATTCACTGAACAAACTCAGCAGCAGAAACTCTTCTGAGCAGCAGACTGTGCAGAAATAAACTCGGTAACATTTCATTGTTTCCGTGATCGTCATATCTATAGAGAACAATACGGTGTTTCCATAACAACCATCAACATAACAGAACATCCCATCATTAAAGTAGTATAAATTTGAAAGGAAAACTGATATATGAAATGATAATATATGGCTTAGCGTACAACATTAATTAATGAGGATCTATGATTATGAGCCCTCACTCTGTGAGGAAAACGCCGGCCCTTGGACAGATGTAGTTGATGACTCCTGTTTACAGCTTAAAGCTCCTTAACAACAACAAATGGACTATAACACAAGAATTTACTGCACATTACATCACATTTTAAATTGAGACATTTTAAACTTATGAAATGATGTAACCATCATAAATCAGTTTGCAGCATGAGTAAAACATAAAGCATTACTGTACATCATTTACAGCAACAGCAACTCAGTCAGCCACTCTTTACAGACAAGGTATGCAGAAGAGCATCTCTGAATGTACCTTGATGCTGATGGGCTACAGCAGCAGAAGACCGCAGGGGGAACCACTCCTGTCAGCTAACAGGAGCGTGAGCCTAACGAAGATTAGAAAAGCGTACTTCAGTGGTCTCCACAGTCACCAGAGTCCAGCAGAGCACCTTTGGGATGTGCTCGAAGGGAACATTTGGATGAGCAGCTGACAAATGTGCAGAAGCTGTGATGCTGTCATCAATGTGGAGCAAAATCTGTTTCAGCACCTTGTTGAATCTGTGCCATAAAGACTTAGAGCAGCTCTGAAGGCACAAGGGGTCAAAAAAACAAGGTGTACCTAATAAAGTGGTCGATGACTCCGTATATATGCCTGTGTGTGATTATGCCATGACCTGTGACACAAGAGTATGACCTCTGAGAGCACATTTCTATTAGCTGTGGACTGAAGCTGTTTCCCTGCTGCTGACAGAGGGCCTCGTCTCACACACTAATGTAATGCTGACAGTATGACGGGGCGCTCTGATTGGCTCAGGTACAAACTGTTAGACGAGAGGAGCATCAGCACAATAACAAATATGTGCATAAACAATAACAAAGAGAAAGGCTGATGTGAGAACTGCAGAAACAGTAATGAGCTCTTTGTTGTGATATCTTTCTCTGTATTATCTGTATATGCAGTTTGTTCTGTTTAAACATGAAGATGATATTAAGCTTCATTCTTCAGGCCCAGGAACCGTCACAGTGGTCGTACCTGCAGGAAGTTACATCATCTTACCGTGCTCCCTCAGCACCCAGGAGAGCCTCGGGCAGAAGCGCTTTGATTGGAAGAAAGACGATCAGAGGGAGGTGTTCGTGTATGATGCTGGACTTCATTTCAATAACAGACGTTTAAGTCAAGACGAGCACTTCAGAGGACGAGTCTCACACTTTCCAGACCAGCTGCAGTTCGGTAACGCCTCCATAACCATCAGAGACACCAGGGTGGCTGACAGTGGAGACTACACCTGTGCTTTCCCACTTCATCAGAGAGAGACGTGTAACATCACCCTTCTTGTTGGTGAGTTTTATCTGTGAGATCATCCTGAACAAACTGAGCCTTCCAGGTAACGGTCCAGCTTCTCCTGAACGTTCCCTCTCTGCCTGTGGAGGCTGTTTAAGCACTCAGCAGGTCTCACTGTGGCTCATGGTTAACCTCTGTCTTCAGCTTGAGTTCTTATTTAAACTGAGCTCACAGCAGTTTGTTCTGATGAAACGCAGCATCTCAGGGAAGAGCTGGACCCAGGAACATTATAACACCTCCTTCTTCATGCTGCATTCACAGGTGCAGCTCCAAAGCCTTTTGTTGGGATCCTGAATGTCACAGAGGGTGGGGTGCTGCTGAAGTGTGAGGTTCCAGGAGCTTCTCCAAAGCCTAAAGTAGAGTGGCAGGACAGCGATGGACACCTCCTTCCTGCTGAGGAGCCACAGGTGTCATACAGAGGAGACCGCTACTACACCACCCTCCTCACCACTGTGACCAGGACCAACACCAACCGCTTCCTCTGTGTGGCCACACAGGAGGAGCTCAGCCATGTGATCCATGATGAGATCCACGTTCCAGGTGAGCTTTGAGTCTGTGAGTAATGTTGTGTTCTTCTGCTTCATACAGGGCTGTGAAAAAGTCTTTGCCTCCTCCTGATCTCTAGGTTTTTGCATATCACATGTGTTTCAGATCACTGAGCAAATTTAAATACAAAGATAACCTGAGTAAATATAAAATCTAATTACTTCATTGAAGAGAAAAAAGCTATCCAAAGCCACCTGTCCTCTGTGAAAAAGTACCTGCCCCCTAAACCTGATACCTGATGGTGGCGCCCTCGGTAGCACCAGCTGCAGTCGAGCCTTTATGATGACTCTGGAGGGTTTCCAGCATGACGACCTGTTAAAGGTCAGATCATCTCAGTCTGATGTAAATCTGACTCGGTCGCTCAGAGGTGGACCTGCTGCTGTTTCTGACCATCGTCCTGCTGCAGAACCTCGTGAGCTTCAGGGATGAACTGATGGGTGGACGTTCTCCTTCAGGATCTTCAGGTAGAGCAGAATTCATGGTTCCATCATTTAAAGCAAAGCAGCCCCCGACCGTCACACTCCCACCACCATGTCTGACTTTATGGATGGATTGTGTTAGTTTATGCAGATGTGACGGGACTCAAACCTTCCAGAAAGTTCAGCTTCTTAAAGAGTGACAAATGTGCAAAAACCCAACAACCACCAGAAATCAGGGATACTTTTCCACAGCATCACTGATCAGACTACTTTCCTGTGTGCAGGTAGGAAGCAGCGTGTTGCTAACAGCAGGCCTCTCTAATGTGTTTCAGACCGGCTGTTCCAGTCCTGCCTCGGAGACGGCGTGCTCATGGCTGCGTTTGTTTGTGGAGTTTTCTCTGCTGTCACAGTTGTAGCTCTGTCTGTGTGTGTTCTCTACATCACTGTGTAGGTTTGAATGTTCAGCGTATCTGTGTTCTGTGGACATAAATGTTCCACATCTGTTCTAGTCTCCGTTCTCTTCTTCTTTGATTCGTGCCAAACTGCATCTGGGCTGATGTTTGGGGGAAAGTTAAATCCTGTTAATCAGCTGCAGACTGCTCAAACAACCAGCTTCTCTGCTCACAGAGACGACAATTAAACAAGGATCACACGGTGTGGTTTCATCCCCCCGATTACCGTTCAGCCTGGACTGATGCATCACACCAAGACCTCAGTGAGATCCTGCTCACTGCCGGCTTCCTCCGTGGTGGTCAGAGAAGGGCGGTGTGGGTGGATGCAGGTGGAGGACAGGCTGCTGTGTAATCTGTTCTTTTGCTCTATAATGATATCAGATGATGCAATCATTTATCAGGCTGTCAAATTACACAACAAACCTCCATCTTTGTTTTAATGAGATGAAGCTTAAGTTTCTGTAAGAAATTAGAAACTTTGTCTTTAGGAGGGAGTTCCAGATGAGTTAGACTTGATTTATCCTGTCAAAGTGATGAAGGTGATGGTGATGATTAAGGTGATGATGATGATGTTTGTCACTGAAGGTGTTTTTTTAGCGAGAAAAATGTTGCTGCTAAAGCAGAAATCACATTTAGTTTATTAACTGTTTGAAATTACACTTAATTAATTATGCACTTATTTAATAACAACACTATAAGCTTGTATGGTTACAGTCTCTCCACCTTCCTACACTTTTGTCAATGAGTGTGTGCGATGATTTCAGGTGTGTGCAACAAAATGAAATGTGTGTTACCTGCTTAAATAAAGGTTATGTTGACTCACTGCTCCATCTTGTGGTGCAGATTGGTATTACACAGCACAGGCAGACCCTAGATCAGCTTCAGTTAACTGTTCAACAAGAGAAACAGGTGTGTTGGACCTGAAGCTGTTGTTCTGTTCATGTTAGAAGGTTTTAAACTGTTTTCAAATGCAGGAAAAACTCCTTTAAAGTGTTTCAGAAATCCTCTGTTGGAAAACTAAAGGCAAATGTGTGAATGACATCATTACACCTGGATATCAGTCACAGCTCCTGCACAGGTGAGCTGCACTGTTGAACCTGTTCTCCATCCAGAGTTTCATCCGCCTTTCTTCTTCATGTGTCCTGTGAGGATGACGAGTATTTTGGGGAACCAAAAACCATCTGAGAAACAACTGTAGTCGTTTTAAACTGAATGAGCTGTAACAGCAGGTCTCATTCACTGATATTCACGAATCACTGACTCATGCTGAAAATACTGTTGTTTAAATACTGCAGCAACTACTAACACCCCCAACTAATACTGCTGCTGTTACTGATGTTTAATAACATGAATTATTAAACTTTGTATTGATTCTTCAAATCCAAACAAACTGCAGAGCTGAAGACTTCAGAAATGAACTCATTTTAAATTTAACCCCAAATTACTTTGAATTATCTTTATCAAATAATCTGAATTTAAAAGACTTTAAAAGATAAAAACTTAAGTTTAATACTTTAAAAACTTTAAAACATCAGATGAGGACAGCAAAGCGTCAGAGGAAATCAGCTTTAACTTTGTGCCCTCTTCCTTCCTGATGACGGACACTCGTTACATGAAGTAACATAAACACTATGAAGATTTATCATTTCAAAGAGAGTGGTAGGTAAAATAGTGACTGACCTCCTGACCTCTCATCTTCAGCCTGGTTTCAGTCCTTCATCACCTTTTCCATGAAAACTCTTCTTCCTCTGAATCCTGACATTATTTTTAGATCACAGAGACTCTGCAGCGCCCCCCGGCTGCATTTTTCCTATTTGTTTACCTTTCACTCTTTTTCTTGACATTTTTTATCTGGTTCATTAATGTGCTGTCTGACCTTCACAGACAACAGTGAGAAATGTAAATACAGAAACATCTCCTCAGTCGGATTCAAATGGCGTATGGAATTTCATCCGACTTGTAAAAAATCAGTTTTCTGTGTGTAAGTCTGATAACACCTGCTTCTTCCAAATTTCCAACAGTTTGGGGTCTAATATCAAATTTCGCTGCAGTTTCTTCTGCTTCATCTCTGGATTTGCTTCCACAAATTTTATAATCTCATATTTGCTCATAAGTGTGAGTTTGTAGCTCACGCTTGCCTCCTGCTGCCATGATTGTCTCTGGTGAAATGAACTCATATAGACACTAAAGCAATCTCCAGGTCAGAGGTCCTCTTAGGCAGTATTATTAGAAAGCATTGCATCAATTTTCATTGTTATGCAGATGATACTCAGCTTTATCTATCCATGAAGCCAGATGACACACATCAGTTAGTTAAACTGCAGGAATGTCTTAAAGACATAAAGGCCTGGATGACCTCTAATTTCCTGCTACTAAATTCAGATAAAACTGAAGTTCTTGTACTCGGCCCCACAAATCTTAGAAGCACAGTGTCAAACCAGATACTTACTCTGGATGGCATTACTTTGGCCTCCAGTAACACTGTGAGAAATCTTGGAGTCATTTTTGACCAGGATATGTCCTTCAATGCACATATTAAACAAATATGTAGGACCGCTTTTTTACATTTGCGCAATTTTTCTAAAATTAGAAACATCCTTTCTCAGACTGATGCTGAAAAGTTAATCCATGCATTTATTACTTCTAGGCTGGACTACTGTAATTCATTATTATCAGGCTGTCCTAAAAACTCCCTGAAAAGCCTTCAGCTGATCCAAAATGCTGCAGCTAGAGTACTGACAGGGACTAGAAAGAGAGAGCAGATTTCTCCCATATTGGCTTCTCTTCATTGGCTCCCTGTTAAATCTAGAATAGAATTTAAAATCCTTCTCCTAACATACAAGGTCTTGAATAATCAGGCCCCATCTTATCTCAAAGACCTCATAGTACCGTATCACCCCAATAGA
The DNA here is from genome assembly GCA_024447675.2 of Pterophyllum scalare. Taxonomy (NCBI): domain Eukaryota; kingdom Metazoa; phylum Chordata; class Actinopteri; order Cichliformes; family Cichlidae; genus Pterophyllum; species Pterophyllum scalare. The sequence continues at coordinate 16,390 of JAMQGT020007365.1, read as the reverse complement.
GCACTTTGTTCTCAGACTGCTGGCTTACTTGTGGTTCCTAGGATACTTAAAAGTAGAATGGGAGGCAGAGCCTTCAGCTTTCAGGCCCCTCTTCTGTGGAACCAGCTCCCAGCTTGGATTCGGGAGACAGACACCCTCTCTATTTTTAAGATTAGGCTTAAAACTTTCCTTTTTGATCAAGCTTATAGTTAGGGCTGGATCAGACGACCCTGAACCACCCCTTAGTTATGCTGCTATAGGCCTAGGCTGCTGAGGGGGGTCCCATAATGCACTGTTTCTTCTCATTCACCTTTATTTACTTGTTTATACTTCACTCTGTATTTAATCATTATTATTAATCTCTGCCTCTCTTCCACAGCATGTCTTTTGTCCTGTCTCTCTCCCCTCAGCCCCAACCGGTTGCAGCAGATGACTGCCCCTCCCTGAGCCTGGTTCTGCTGGAGGTTTCTTCCTGTTAAAAGGGAGTTTTTCCTTCCCACTGACGCCAAGTGCTTGCTCATAGGGGGTCGTTTTGACTGTTGGGTTTTCTCTGTGTTATTGTAGGGTCTTTACCCACAATACAAAGCACCTTGAGGCGACTGCTTGTTGTGATTTGGTGCTATATAAATAAAATTGAATTGAATTGAATTGAATTGTTATTAGTGTGTGTAGTTGTGCATGCATGAGCTGATGCATGGAAGTGAGCAGAGGGGAGCTAAGGAGGGCTTTAGCGCTAAACTCATCCGACTTATGGATCACTGCCCACGGCCCACTGCTCTTCACACCAACTCTCTGAATCCTTCAGGTTTCTTTGCTGCTGATTGGAAACTTGAAGCTTCAGGTCCTTCTCTGTAGGACTGAGGTCTGGAGACTGGCTCAGCCACTCCATGACCTTCATGTGTTTTTTCTTTAGCTGCTCATTTGTTGCCTTGGTGTTATGTTGTGGGTCACGGTCATGCTGGAAGACCCGTCCATGACCCATCTCCAGTGCTCTGGTTGAGGGAAGGGGGTTCTCCTCCAAGATTTTACAGTGAATGGTCCCGTCCATTGTTCCCTCAATGTGGTGAAGTCATCCTGTACCCTCAGCAGGAAAGCATGTCTCGACCTCTGAGCTTCACTCTGAGGATGCTGTTCTTAAGGTCAGTCTCAGCATCTCTTCCTCCAAACACTGCGGATCGAGTTGATGCCAAAGAGCTTGACTGGTTTCCTCTGACCACAGCGCTTCCTCCCAAACCTTCTCTGAATCATTCAGATGGTCACTGACAGGCTTAAATTGGACCTGTACAGTGCCTTGTGAAAGTATTCGGCCCCCTTGAACTTTTCAACCTTTTGCCACATTTCAGGCTTCAAACATAAAGATATAAAATTATAATTTTTTGTGAAGAATCAACAACAAGTGGGACACAATCATGAAGTGGAATGAAATTTATTGGATGTGTCAAACTTTTTTAACAAATATAAACTGAAAAGTGGGGCGTGCAATATTATTCGGCCCCCTTGTGTTAATACTTTGTAGCGCCACCTTTTGCTGCAATTACAGCTGCAAGTCTCTTGGGGTATGTCTCTATCAGTTTTGCACATCGAGAGACTGAAATTCTCGCCCATTCTTCCTTGCAAAACAGCTGGAGCTCAGTGAGGTTGGATGGAGAGCGTTTGTGAACAGCAGTCTTCAGCTCTTTCCACAGATTCTCCATTGGATTCAGGTCTGGACTTTGACTTGGCCATTCCAACACCTGGATACGTTTATTTGTGAACCGTTCCATTGTAGATTTGGCTTTATGTTTTGGATCATTGTCTTGTTGGAAGATAAATCTCCGTCCCAGTCTCAGGTCTCTTGCAGACTCCAACAGGTTTTCTTCCAGAATGCTCCTGTATTTGGCCCCATCCATCTTCCCACCAATTTTGACCATCTTCCCTGTCCCTGCTGAGGAAAAGCAGGCCCAAACCATGATGCTGCCACCACCATGTTTGACAGTGGGGATGGTGTGTTCAGGGTGATGAGCTGTGTTGCTTTTACACCAAACATATCGTTTTGCATTGTGGCCAAACAGTTGGATTTTGGTTCCATCTGACCAGAGCACCTTCTTCCACATGTTTGGTGTGTCTCCCAGGTGGCTTGTGGTAAACTTTAAACGAGACTTTTTATGGATATCTTTGAGAAATGGCTTTCTTCTTGCCACTCTTCCATAAAGGCCAGATTTGTGCAGTGTACGACTGATTGTTGTCCTATGGACAGACTCTCCCACCTCAGCTGTAGATCTCTGCAGGTCATCCAGAGTGATCATGGGCCTCTTGGCTGCATCTCTGATCAGTCTTCTCCTTGTTTGAGATGAAAGTTTAGAGGGACGGCCGGGTCTTGGTAGATTTGCAGTGGTCTGATACTCCTTCCATTTCAATATGATTGCTTGCACAGTGCTCCTTGAGATGTTTAAAGCTTGGGAAATCTTTTTGTATCCAAATCCGGCTTTAAACTTCTCCACAACAGTATCTGGGACCTGCCTGGTGTGTTCCTTGGTCTTCATGATGCTCTCTGCACTTGGAACAGAACCCTGAGACTATCACAGAGCAGGTGCATTTATACGGAGACTTGATTACACACAGGTGGATCCTATTTATCATCATCAGTCATTTGGGACAACATTGGATCATTCAGAGATCCTCACTGAACTTCTGGAGTCAGTTTGCTGCACTGAAAGTAAAGGGGCCCAATAATATTGCACGCCCCACTTTTCAGTTTTTTATTTGTTAAAAAAGTTTGACACATCCAATAAATTTCATTCCACTTCATGATTGTGTCCCACTTGTTGTTGATTCTTCACAAAAAATTATAATTTTATATCTTTATGTTTGAAGCCTGAAATGTGGCAAAAGGTTGAAAAGTTCAAGGGGGCCGAATACTTTCACAAGGCACTGTACATATACATAAACACACCCCCATATACGCTCACATACGCACATGCATGCAGCTCTATACAATGTACACACAAACCCATGCACACCTGCACACATGTACCTATTCATACATTAAGTAAAATCTACAATAAGGCAAGAAAAAAAAACATTCAATTAAATTGATTGCAGTATGGTGGTGAGGTGGTTAGCACTGCTGCCTCACAACAAGAAGGTCCTGGGTTTGATTCCACCATGGCCCAGGCCTCTCTATCGCTGTGTGTAGTTTGCATGTTCTCCCCGTGTCTGTGTGGGTTTCCTCCCACAGTCTGAAGATATGCACTTACTGCGTTTAGGTTAATTGGTCACTCTAAATTGCCCATAGGTGTGAATGGTTGTCTGTCTCTCTGTGTTAGCCCTGTGACAGACTGGCAACCTGTACAGGTGTACCCTGCCTCTCACCCTATGATAGCTGGGATAGGTGTTTGCGTATGATGCTGGACTTCATTTCAATAAAAGACGTTTAAGTCAAGACGAGCACTTCAGAGGACGAGTCTCACACTTTCCAGACCAGCTGCAGTTCGGTAACGCCTCCATAACCATCAGAGACACCAGGGTGGCTGACAGTGGAGACTACACCTGTGCTTTCCCACTTCATCAGAGAGAGACGTGTAACATCACCCTTCTTGTTGGTGAGTTTTATCTGTGAGATCATCCTGAACAAACTGAGCCTTCCAGGTAACGGTCCAGCTTCTCCTGAACGTTCCCTCTCTGCCTGTGGAGGCTGTTTAAGCACTCAGCAGGTCTCACTGTGGCTCATGGTTAACCTCTGTCTTCAGCTTGAGTTCTTACTTAAACTGAGCTCACAGCAGTTTGTTCTGATGAAACGCAGCATCTCAGGGAAGAGCTGGACCCAGGAACATTATAACACCTCCTTCTTCATGCTGCGTTCACAGGTGCAGCTCCAAAGCCTTTTGTTGGGATCCTGAATGTCACAGAGGGTGGGGTGCTGCTGAAGTGTGAGGTTCCAGGAGCTTCTCCAAAGCCTAAAGTAGAGTGGCAGGACAGCGATGGACACCTCCTTCCTGCTGAGGAGCCACAGGTGTCATACAGAGGAAACCGCTACTACACCACCCTCCTCACCACTGTGACCAGGACCAACACCAACCGCTTCCTCTGTGTGGCCACACAGGAGGAGCTCAGCCATGTGATCCATGATGAGATCCACGTTCCAGGTGAGCTTTGAGTCTGTGAGTAGTGTTGTGTTTTTCATATTTGCCCTTTCTTCGATGACAGGCTCTGATTATACTGTACATAACATTAAACAGCAGGCCTCTCTAATGTGTTTCAGACCAGCTGTTTGAGTCCTGCCTCAGAGACGGCATGCTCATAGCTGCTGTCATACTTATAGCTCTGTCTGTGTGTGTTCTCTACATCACTGTGTAATCCAGCTTTAAAGGTAAGTTTGAATCTATCTCAGATTTAGAAACAACACGATGACGTTTACTAATATTTCACTCCTGGCAGGGGTGCAGATGAGGATCTCTGGTTCTCATTCTCAATTGTCTGACCTCCAGGATGTTATGTAATTCTGTAACAGTGATATAAAGCTGAATATCATCAGCATAACAATGATTTAAAATGTAAGTAAATGATCATTAAAAGCTGATATAAACAAAGTAAATACAATGAAAACTCAATATAGGGCCATGAACAGAACCCTGTGGGACACCCTGTGAGAGGAGTGCTGATGATAATGATTTGCATGTAGATGTGGCAGCAAAAACACTTCTGAGAGAAGAATGAAGGAAACTGTTCAAGTGTTGCATCAGATCCTCCCATGCAGCCTCCAGTGCTCAGTAGTATAATGTCAGAGTTTAAAGGCCTCTTCAGAGTCAGACTGAAGCTTCTTGAGGACGTTAAAGTCCTCCAGGGCATCCAACAGCTGATGGCATCTATGGAACATGAAGTAGCATCGTGCTGTAAACCAATAATATTGAGCCTGGGACAGGATATTATTATTATTATAAATGTAGAGACTTTCAACAAGCTTCATCACTGCTATCATCATCATCATCATCATTGTCATCATCATCGCCATCATTGTCATCGTCCACTGAGATCATTTAAAAGCAGCTGAAAATTTGTAAAATATCCTCAAGACTTCCAAATGTTTAGCTCAGACTAGAAGTGCAGGACCAGAGACGTGTGAGAATAAAAGCTCCTACAAGCATCTTCTGCAGAGATCATCAGTATGAATATTAAAATTCACCGACAATGATCAATAGAACAACTGAAGCTCAAAGGTGGAGAATTTAACATTTTTAATATTGATCATTTATACCTGTATTTTTTTACTTAGATTCTTGAGTCACTGTGCAGTCAGAGCAGCTGGATCTGGGTGGCTGCCCGCTGGCTGTTAAACTCTTTAGGATACTTCGTTTGGAAGTGCCAGGCACACTTCCTTGTTCTGGTGCCACGTTGCCTGGAAAACCCAGAATGGAGTTTTGTCCTTTGACTGAATGAATGAGCTGGAGACTGACCATAGATTAAGTGGGTTCCTGTTCTTTATTAATGAGGTACTCAGAATGAAGGGGGATGATTTTAAGGTTTCTGATACTTTTGTTGGACCGGTTTTTGGAATATATATTTTTGTGTTATTAATAAAGTGAACTGGCCCTTTTCATTCAGTGTTTAGTCTTTATGGTGCATTCTGTGTGGCTTGTGAGGTAACAAAGAGCTAACCAGTTACCTGTCAGCAGACCTGCTGGCCTTGAGGAGTTTTCAGGCTTCATGTGGTGAATCTGCTGCTCCTAAAACTCTCTGATTTCTCGTGTCTGTGGTTTGAGTCCCTGAGCTGTTGGAGTGAAACTCTGAGCCGATACGATCAATATGACCTCAAATATCTTCTAGGAGCTCACCGCAGTTTCATAGGTTCAGTCTTGGTTTTCATATCTCCCCGTTTACCCCTCACTCTGCCTTGTTGAGTTTCTCTCTGGTTTCTTATGTGGTCTCATTTCCTTTCAGAGGAGTGAGACAGCAGTGTGGAAGACGCAAAATGAAACAACTGTCATGAAAATACACTTCCTGTTTAACTATTGCCAAATTTAAATGCTAAATCACTGGGATGGCTTTCTGGATCCTCTCTTTAAATCTGCACCTCAGACCTTCATTTATGGAAAATCTTTGATCCTCAAAATGTGAATGACCACAATTTAGACTTCAAATAGAGGACTTTATTTAAGTCGTTAGCAAGTGCAGAACAAACTGCTCAGTCAGATGATATGAATCATACAGTCACTTAAATCTTATCATAACCTAACTAATCCACTCTATGCTCAGTTCTACTATCGGGCTGAGGAGGATCGAGAAGCAGAAGAGGAAGCAGAGAGATGCTCTCAGACCTTTTGGACCTTTAACATTAGCTCGAACTTTTTTCTCTTTTCTTTGTCTTTGTAAATGAAATCAAACTTTGGACTGCTGGTCAGACAAAATCATCATTTGAAAGAGATTTCATGAGTTTTTCATTATCTGATGACATTTATAACCTAGAGCAGTCAGAAACAGCTTACATGCAGCTTTGCTGACCTGCTGCTGAATAAATATTCTGATTCTGTGTGAAGGTCTTTAAAATAAATGCTTCATGCAGTCCTGATGGAGACCTCTGTGGCTGCTCTGCTGTGAAACACAAATTCACTGCAATATGGAAAGATGCATTTTTAAGGAAAGCGACTTCAGTGGTTAATAGAGTGGTGCGAAGCCAACAATCTAACACTGAATGTTAGGAAAACTAAGGAGCTCATTATAGACTTCAGACGGCGACAGATGGTTCACCAACCACTCTGCGTACGTGGTGAGGAGGTGGAGAGGGTTCCCAGTTTTAAATACTCTGGGATTGTATTAACAGTACTGCAGTGATCAAGAAAGCCCAGCAGAGACTGTACTTTCTCAGAACACTGAGGAAACTCAACTTGTCTGCAAGACTCCTTGAGGCCTTTCACCACTGCTGTCTGTAGAGTGTCCAAACAAACTGCATCACAGCTTGGTACGGGAACTGTTCGGCAGCAGGCGCAGGAAATCATCGGCCTAACACTCCCACAACTGGACTTCATTTACTGGTCCCCTGTTCACAGCAGAGCTGGGAGGATTATTAAGGACCAAAGCCATCCATTCCAACACCTTTTTCAACTTCTACCCTCAGAGCCCTGAAATACCCACCACCAGATTGAGAAACAGTTATTACCTCTCAGCCATCCATGAACTGAACAGGACTCTGTTCAAATAGCATATCAGCCTTAACACTCTGGAAATCATGAAATCATGCATTGATTTTGACTTACCTTTTTTGTCTTTTTGATAGCACTATTTTGACTTTTTTTTTTTACTATTTATCTTATGTAAATATCTATCTTTATATTTTTTAAGTTATCCCACATGTGTGAGTATGTGTTCATGTATGATTGGTAACACTTTTGTTCTTTAACAGAAACAGTAATGTTTTTCGTTGTGACAATACAGACATTCATTCGCTCATTCAGCCATGAGCAGTGCTTCTCAATTATTTTCTGTTATGCCCTCCATCCCCCCAAAAAACGTACAACATAGAGCTATACTTACTGCGCACACTCTGACAATGACCTTGAGAGCGCCTATTGTCGTGGATGTGCAATTACACTTTATTCTAGTACAGTCAAATAAAGCATGTTCCCCGGGGTCAGACATGCCCCCCCCCAGTAGCGCACCGCACCCCCCCCCAAGGGGGCGTGCCCCACTATTTGAGAAGGACTGGTTTACAGGAATGATTGAGGAATGTATGAGCACCTCCGGAATACCTCCTACTATGAATGCAGCAATGATCACTTTACTGCTAAAACCAATGAAAGATCATTACACACACGGTCTGAAGAATGCAGCTATAAAATGATAAGCAAGGCTCTACAAGCCTGCTAAAAACAACCAGGCAGGTTTTATTAAAGTCATCTTCTATCAGCTTAATGCAGCTTTCACATCATCAATAAATAACACCAGAATCAGGTGCATTTGACTGGAAATCCTGAAATTTGGGTTTGAAGAATCAACTTCTGATTGGATACACATCAGCATTAAATACATCTAATACTAAACACAACCCCCCCTTTGTGCAGATGATGTGTTGTTGCTCCTTCAGGACCCAATTTGTCACTCTCTCAATCATTTATGAAATTATTTTCTAAAATCTCCAACTACTCAGTAAACTGGCCATAATTTTACCATTGTGTGGATGAAAGGGCCGTGGGCAGGCCTCACACTGCCTTCATACAGTAAACATGGTATTAATATTTCCCCCAAAGCTGACTGAGCTGATCCTCTGCAGGACTAACCTCCCCATCCATCTCTCTGGAACAACAGCAACAACCAAGGGGACAATTTTCCATAAAAATCAGTGATTTACTTTCAGTGACCCCTAACTCCTAATCCACGAGGGGCCATAGAGTCTGCCACAATGACATCATCGCCTGCTGCAAAACATTTCATCCTTTGACCCCCTCTGGTTCCTGCAACAGTGGAACTTAGAAAGGACATAACCACAGCTGCTCATAGCAGATCTGGATTGGAGATCTCAGTGAGGAAAACACCTTTAAAGGAAGCTCAACTTTTACCTGGTCTGGTTTTGAGTCTTTAAAGGAGTCTAGTTTCATTGGGAGGAGGATTCATTTTAATCAAAGTGTATTTGGAGTGTTTTAATGAAGGACTGGGAACTGCCGATGAGAGCCTGCATGCAAAGGGAGCCTCAGGAGGGGAAGTCCTCTGTGCCATTAGGAGGTGTCCTGCCTGATGAAAGCACTCAAAACCTGGAGAGGAAAAGACTGAACTGCAGTCCCAGGATTTCATGTGGAACCCCAATCCCCACTAACAAGGCTTTTTAAGGTGCGTGGAAACTCTTTAAAAAAAAAAAAAAGGATGCAAGCTCAGTATTTGATTATTTCTTTGAGTGACCAAGTGTTTCTCTCTATAACCAGGCAGATAACTCTGGTGGTGGTGCTTCTGGGTCCTGAAGTCCAGGCCGGGATTGTGCTCCCAACACAGTACTACACTTTGAAAAGAATAAATTATTGTGAACCCTTTTTCCAGTGTGAGAGTGTTGGTTTTCTGCAGGTCACTCCTAGAACCCATTCCTTATATTGGGGCAGATTTGGCCCAATGTGTAACACCTGTGCCTTCCTTAAACAAGACAACCTGACGCCACTGCATGCACATCCATGAGACCTTGTTAATCTCCACGTTTATCCGAGACAGAAACCAAAACCTGCTGACTCTATACATCTCTGTACAGTGAAAGGGTATTTTGGTGCCTTTCATTTAAGGTGGAGTCTTTTCTTGCCTGTTAATCAATGCAAGAACAATCAATCACCCCTCAATCTTAAATCATTTTATTGACTCATATAAGAAACACTGTTGTGATAAGTTCTACATCTCTGAAGCTGACAGTATGTTTGGGGTTGGGTTGAACAATTTGGTTCAAAAATGTGTTCATTATTTTTGTGTCTCCATGAGCGGTTACATGCTGATGTCTGAAAGTGCTGGATACTCTTCAAAGTGCTTTGCATCTTATAAAGCTCTAAAACCTGTCCCCTAAAGTTAACCTGACCCCTGCAGATGTGGACACGCACAGCAGGATATCAGAGTGCCCCCTCCCTCAGTACCCCCTCTGAAATGAGTTAAGCTGAGACTGTGATCCATGCAGCTGAGTATGAAGGGTCAGCGGCAGGTCAGGAGAGCAGTGTGACCCAGAGGGATGTCTGAGGTGGTCCTGCTGAATCTCTGTCTCATGAACTTTAATCAGTTTCCTGTTCATTTGCTTTTTTAAATTAAAGGTTAGTCTTTAAGCAAACAAGAATGTCTGCTACACCTGTGCACTGTTACAGAGTAAAGACATGTTTCCTAAAGCAGCTGTGAGATCAGCTCAGTGCAGAATTGTTCACTTTAACTTCAACCGCTGTCATTTGCAGTAAATAAATTTGCAGTAAATAAATAAATCCTCCTGGTGTATTTAAGAGTAGAATGGGAGGCCGAACCTTCAGCTGTCAGACCCCTCTTCTGGTTTGGCTGGTAGAGACCGGTGGCTGCCGGGCCGTGGCAGGATGCTGCCCGTAGGGATTGCGCCTCCTTAATGAGTGCTTTTGATTCCTTACGGGCCTCATTGGGGTCCTGCATGCCTGAGTGGAGGTCCTGGCTGGCTCTAAGCAGGCCTCAATCTGCATGAGCGCAACAACCAAGCCTGAGTTCAACCAGAAACCTCCAATCAGGCAGCGGGATCCATATAATGTCATAAAAATCCACAGAAAGTGAACCCAAGGCAGCTTATGAAAGGAAATATGGTAATTTATTGTTTTTAACATGTAACTGTAATGATGGCTGAGAGAAGAGGAGGACAGTTTGAGGGTGTGTCTGTCAGAATGGAGACAGAGACACTTTTATTTTGAACACTTCATGAAAAAGCAAAAGCTTTGAAATGAAACTCTAAACTTTCAAACACTGAACTCCTTCAGCTTACTGTGAGATCAATGACATGTTTACATTGTTACTGTCAACAGATGGTAAAATTCATATCTGATTTTTGGAGCTTATTTTAGTGTGAAAATCTCACAGTCACACTTTTATTTACATAACTGGACTTTGTCAGCATAGAAATAATCAAAGGAATCAGGTTTCCATCTGAAGACCCTTTTTCACACACACATGGTTTAGAAAGAGCTCAAAACAGGAAACCCACAAACACATGAGTGACAGTAGGAAGTCGCTCAGACATTTGAAGTGCGATTGTGCGCATTTTGTTTCACAGTGAGTGTTTTAGAGTTGTAGTTTTTAGTGTTTAATGATCGTTTGGACACGCCTGACACGGAGTGAGCAGCAGCCTTCCCGTCATGTTGTTTCACGTCGTTCAGCTCGTAACTGCGAGCTTCATGTCTCTGTGCCTCTTTCTTCAGTCTGCAGTTACAACAGGACATGAAAACGGTAAGGAAGCGTTTTACAGGAGAAGGTGAGGCAGGTTAGACATGCTCGGTGTGTTAGTGTGAGTATAGTCCTGGTCTGGAGAGAGATGAGGTGCATGTCATGATCCGGGGTTCGGGGACCCTGCGGTTTTAGTTTTTTCCTTTTATGGTCTGTTCTCTGGGTTTTCTTTTGTTGTGGGGTTTTGGTGTGTTTTTGTTCCTTGTCTTGTGTCTAGTCTGCGTCACTGTTCCCCTGAGTCACTTCCTGTTAATTTTGATAGTCTCGTGTTCCCTGTGCTTTGTGTTTAGTTTTACTCCCCTTATCGTTAGGTTCATTTGGTTCACCTGTTGTCCCCTGGTGTGTTCACTTGCCCTAAACCCCTTGTGTGTATTTAAGCCCTTGGTTTTCCTTTGTTCTTTGTTTGGGTCCTTGTTGTCTTTTCATCTAGGTTGATGACAGCTGTGTGTTTTGTTTTGAAGTATTCGAGTTTTCAAGTTTCAAGTTTAGTTTGGTGCAGCTGGCCCTGCCCAGCCTGTCCTGTAAATAAAGTGTTGAACACACGTCCACTCCTGCCTGCGTCCTGCTTTGGGGTCCTCCTCCACCAGCCGTGACAGTGCAATGTGACAAAATGTTTGTTGTTGAACCCCTAACCCCCCCCCCCCCAAACAGTGGATGGCAGAGAGGTATATGGTCCTACCTTCTGTCAAACGCATGTCAAGATCTTATCAGTAATAGATAAAGATCTTTAGAATCAGATAAGATAAGCAATAATTAATTATATAGGTGTTTTAATTAATTAATTATTGAATAAATTAATTATATTTGTATAATAATAATACATGAGGGGGGATATGTCATTGGGGGGTGCTTGTGTGTCACTTGAATGGTTAAAGTGTGAAGTTTAAAAAATAATATTTCATTAAAGGGTGAATATTGGATTCTAGGTCAGACAGGGTGCTTGTGCATCACTCAGGGTGGGGTTTATTTTTTTATTGAACATAAAACAAGGAATAAGAGAACTCATTATTTCATTTTTGTGAGGCATTTGTGACACAAAGTTTTGTAGTAATATATATATATATATATATATATATATTTATATATTTTCAATTTCGAATATGTCTGAGACTTCAGGTTGTACTGAGACTTCAGGATGTGTACCACATTGGAAATCTTTATTTAATGTTATTTGTATATGTTTAATTCCATCTACAAAAATAAACGAAATTAAGATTCGTTTTACCAGATTTTCAGCTCGAAGGAGGACAGCAGCAGCATCAGGCAGCAGCAGCCTCCACAGACTTTCAGTAAGTACGTCCTAGTTCACAGGGCTCTCTGCATTAACCCAAACAAACCCCTCCTCTCTCTCTCTCTCTCTCTCTCTCTCTCTCGTAAATAAAAAGAAAGCTAAATAAACAAAGCAAAGCAAAATGAAAATAAACAAAACAAAACTAAAGATTTGAAAAAATAAATAAATAAAAGAGAAAGCAAAATGAAACAAAACAAAACTAAAGATTAAAAAATAAATAAAAAAAGAAAGCAAAATGAAACAAAACAAAACTAAAGATTAAAAAATAAATTGTAACATTTAAAAATAAGAATTATAAATAAATGAGCGAAAAACAAAATGAAAAGACAATCAAATAAAAACTAAAAAGCAAATAAAAATTATTGTTTCTAAAACAAAAAATTTAAATTACAAGGAAAGCAAAATGAAAAAAGAGAGAAAATAAAACCTAATAAGTTAAAAACTGCTCTCCTCTCTGGTCGTAACCAACTGCGACCTCTCTCTCTCTCTCTGCTTTGCCTCCTCAAAGTGTAAAAAACCTGAAGTAAGCACTAGCTTTCGGGTGTCTAGGGATCCCTACCCCACCCCTCCTGTGCTTGGACTCTATTAGGACCCTCCCCTCTGTGTATTAAAATGTATTATTCAATTAAAATTTTACAAAGACAAAGTTAAGTAACTGAGCCCGCACTTTTCTTGGTACCCCACCCATCTGTTTGAACCAGATATGCAAAAACCAACTGTCACTGTACCTCTTGGTCCATCTGGTTTGGGAGATAACATCCCACCCCACCTTTGTGACTCCACAGCATTCACATCAAGTCTCTCTCTCTCTTGGTTATGAGAAAGTCAACTTAACCTCCTAATTTCAGATATCCTTATAAATACAAGTGGTTGACAACTTCAGTAGAAAACAAAGTATGATCAAATCTACCATTTGGGTGTGAATGATAACTGTCAGTTGCAAAAAAACAAACAAACAAACAAACAAACAAAACAAACATTAAAAGTACATCAGAGTAAATATAATCTTGCTCACTGACACTAGGAGTTTTGCAAACGAGATGATCATGATACAATTGATGCTTTTGATACATTTGATGCTATCGATATTGCTCTAGAGCAATTACAGTCTAATCATTACCCTATACCTTCAGAATTAATAGCTGAAATAAACCTGTTAAATCAGAGACCCCCTGAAAATCCCTGTTTAGTTCATTCAAATTGTTCTACAGCGATTCCTGCTGAAAATACTGCTGCTCTGAGCGCTGTATCTGTAGCACCTGCTGCACCCCTTGCTTCAGCTGCTGTTTCACAACCATTGGGTCTAAGCACACAACAAGTGTCAGGTTCCACCCTTTGATATCGTTTCACGCAGTAAATTCAATAACATTGAAATTAGACAGATTTTAAATTTCCCTATGCCTGAAGATGTTCCAGACTATGCCTCATATTATCATGATGTAATGAATTCTGCACATCAGATGATAACTAGGCTTCTGAACCATGTTCAGCATGGTGATTTAGTGCAATTAGAACTTCAGGGTAGAGATCTGCACCATAATGTGTCTTCAGTTGTCAGAGTTCAAAACAATGATGATATTAATTTATCTGATTTTGAAAATCTCTTACTACGAGCTGTACAGTCCAATTGGACTGTTTTTTCAGATTCATCTTTAACACTAACAGCACAAATTGTTAGACCACCACAAGGTAGTGGTAAGAGGTCTTTAAAGAAAACCCTCAATAATGAAATCATAGGTTAAAAAAAAGACGCTTTTTATATGTTGTAGGTAATAACAATCATCTGTGTTTTGCAATCAATTTAGCTCATCTTCTGAACCCTGAATTAAATGATTCTCAGGCAGAGGAATTAGGTCGACAAATTCAGGCAAAAGCTGGTTCATCTGAAGATAAGCCTGTAAGTTTTAATGATCATAAATTTGAAGCAGCTCTGGATTGTAAGATTATCTGTAAACAAAAAAGGTACCCAGCATAAATGTAATGATGTCAAATGTGTTATTTGTGGTGTTGAGATCTCTGAGGGTGATAGACATCAGTGTTACATTCAAAAGTTGGAAAGAGACAAAAAGGACAGTGAGAAATTAATCTACTATGATTTTGAGACATTTGTAGATCAATCAGGTAAACATAAGCCATTTCTTGTGTGCACAAAAACACAGCAGGGTGAGAATTGGTATGCTAAAGGTGACCATTGTGTTCAAGCTTTTTTAAGACATTTTAGAAGACTTTATTTTAAGGATAGTGTTTTTATTGCCCATAACTCAAAAGGTTTCGATTCATATTTAATATTGGAGGTAATGGTTCAACAGGGTCTTAAACCAAATATAATAATGCAAGGTTCTAAAGTTATCAGTTTCACTGATCCTGACTTCAATCAAAAATATATTGATTCATGCTGTTTTCTCCCAATGCCCTTATCCTCATTACCAAAAGCCTTAGGCTTTGTTGACAAAGTGAAGGGTTATTTTCCCCACAACTTCAGTTCTATGGAAAATCTATCATACCTCGGGCCTTATCCACCAGCATCAGCATATGGCTTAGAACGTATGACAACAGAGGGGCAGAGAAACTTTTACAAGGGGTACAACACTTAAAAGGATAAGGAATTTGATTTTATGAAAGAGGCAATAATGTATTGTCAGAACGATGTAGACATATTAGCTTTAGGCTGCTCCATTTTTAGGAAAGGTTTCATTGAAGTAGCAGGAATTAACCCTTTTACATGTGACACCATTGCTTCAGACACATTTTATGAGCCCAAACACTTTAGCTATATCAATCCCTGAAGTTTACAGAAGACAGTTTAAATCTTTTTCTTCAGCATCAATCCAGTGGTTAGAATATGAGGCCCAAACTAGAGGGATTTTTATCCAACATGCTCTTAATAAGGGTGAGAGACAAACTGAAAATTTTTATGTTGATGGCTATTCTGATCATGGGGGCAAACAGGTGTTTGAGTTTCTAGGTTGTTTCTGGCATGGATGTATCATGTGCTATCCTAGTCACCATGAAAAACAACCTTTATTAGGAAAGTCATTTGGAGATGTTTATATCTCCACACTTACCAAATTACAGCGACTAAGAAACAGTGGTTTTGAATTGAATGTTATGGGGGAGCACAAATGGAAATATTTAAAACAGTATGATCAAGATGTTATTGTATTTATAAAAGCTTATAACCCACCAGAACCTCTACAGCCCAGGGAGGCCTTGTTTGGAGGTCGTACCTGTGCTGTAAGGTTGAGATGTACAGCTCAGGAAAATGAGAAGATCCACTATGTGGACTTTACCTCACTCTATCCTTTTGGTAATACCACTAAGTATTATCCCCTAGGGCATCCTGAAATTATTTTCAGAGACTTTCAGGACCCAAAAAACTATTTTGGTCTCATAAGAGCTGTAGTACAGCCCCCTAGAGGGCTGCTGTTCCCTGTCCTGCCTTTCAGAACCAAGGCAGGTAAGTTAATGTTCACGCTCTGTAGAAGTTGTGATGAGGAGAACAACCAAGGTTCAGACTGTAACCACAGCAATGAGGCCCGAGCTCTGACAGGAGTATGGGCTACTCCTGAATTCAATACTGCTATTGATAAGGGTTATCAAATCATTAAAATCACAGAAGTTTGGCACTTTGAAAGAAAAAGTAATACATTATTTAGTGATTATGTAAAAACTTTTTTAAAGGATAAACAGGAGGCTTCAGGGTACCCTGCTGATGCTGTTGATGAAGAAAGTAAGAAAAGTTACATTTCAGATTATCTGATCAATCAGGGGATTAACTTGGACCCTGAAAAAATACACTTTAACCAAGCTAAAAGACAGGTTGCTAAACTGTGTCTGAATAGCCTTTGGGGTAAGTTTGGACAGAGAACAAATCTAACCAAAAACACACTGGTCAGTGAACCTGAGCAATTTTTTAATTATATGTTTTTCACCTAAATATAAAGTCAAAAATTTCTCTTCTGTCAGTGATTCATTAGCTCTTGTTCAGAGGGTTCATGCAGATTTCTCTCTGCCAAATCGTACAGACAACATCTTTGTTGCTGTTTTCACCACAGCTTATGGTCGATTAGAACTGTATAAGTATTTAGACAAACTTCAGGAGAAGGTTCGATATTATGACACAGACAGCATAATCTATCTTAATAAAGATGGGGAATGCCCGCTCCAACTAGGTAAATATCTAGGGGATTTAACTAGTCAATTAGATCCTGGTGACTTTATTATCGATTTTGTCTCTTC